>JAQOTM010000237.1:92858-172369 GCA_029168755.2 Tillandsia fasciculata | reverse complement strand
TATAGGACTTAGAACGTGAGTGATCGGGGGGGGGAACATTGGAGTTTTCTTGAGCTAAGTGGTTGTGGTTGTAGGTAAAGTCTGACGTGACCCATGTTGTGTGTGACAGCCATGGTTCGTACCAGGTCGTCGGCAGGAGACGCCGAGGCAGACGCGACAACATCGACGGCCGCGGAGAACCAGCTCCTGCGGCAGCAATTGCGAGAAATGGCGGGGCAATTGGCCACCCTCACCGATCATGTGCGTCAGTTGACGCATCAGCAGCAGGCCGCGCCAGTGACGGCCGCCCCGGTCCCTCCGCCGGGGCCGACAGCACCGGCCGCGGCACCACCGACAGCGCCACCGCCGGCGGCGACCACGGGGCCGGCGCCAGGGACAACTAGCCGGGTTATTCTGGAGGAAACAGTGGTCACGCCTACCCCTATCGCGGCTGCCGCCGCCACGAGTGGAGGGGGGGTTGTGATGACCGAGCGGGATCGAGTGCGGGCCAACTTGAAGGACTTTAAGAAGCACGACCCGCCCACGTTCGAAGGGACACGACAGATCCGTGGGTCGTTGAGAACTGGGTGGGGTCGATGGAGAAACTTTTTGAAGACCTACTCATGGAGGATGATGAGCGGGTTCCCCTGGCAGTCCATTGCCTGGAGGGGAATGCCCGTTTATGGTGGAAGACGGTACGCCCAGATCCTGCTAAGGGTACCGCTTTCCCGTCCTGGGAAACTTTCAAGAAAGAGCTGTTCGAGGCCTTCTTCACCAGCAGCGTCAAGAAGAAGTTGGAAGATGATCTGAACCATATCCAGCAGGGAAACCGGACGGTCATGGAGTACCAACGAGAGTTCGTCCGCCTAGCGAACTGCGTCCCGTTCGTCATAAGGGACGAGGCTCACAAGGCGCAACTTTTTGTGGACGGCTTGCGGAGCAATATCTTTGAGGTGGTGCAAGCAGCTGACCTGCATACATTCCAGAAAGTGGTCGACAGGGCCACTACGGTAGAGCGGGGCTTTGCGATCACCCGCGCCAGAAGGGAGAACTCGGCGCGACTGGAGGACAGAAAGCGGCAACAGCAGAACTCGGGAGGAGGCTCTTGGAGTGGGGGCGGAGCCTCCAAACGGTGGAGACCGCAGGCGGGACCCCGGGGCGCGCCAGCAGGAGGGCCGAGGCCGGGAAATAGGCCTTGCGTTATTTGCGGGGGAGGGCACATTGCGGGAGAGTGCCCCCAACGGAGCGACCACTGTTTCAGGTGCGGCAAGCGGGGGCACTTCCGCCGCAACTGCCCCTTGGGCGGGGGACCTGCACCCTCGGGAGCTTATACGCCCGCGCCACAGCCTCAGGGCGGGGGAAAGCTCCTATGGCGTCAACTTCCAGACCCCCCGCACCACGGCGTGAGGAGGATCGGCAGCCACAACCAGGCGGGAGGGTTTTCTCAATGACCAGCCAAGGGACTAATCCACCGGAGGACGCTCTTGCAGGTACTACTTCCGTTTCGAATTCCCGTGCTAGAACTCTTTTCGATACCGGAGCAACACACTCGTTCATTTCTCGTGATTTCGTTTTTATGCATGACCTCGAGGAGACCCCCTTCAAAATCTCTTGACGGTGCAAACGGCGGGGGGGCTTTGGAGGCGGTCAGCTTAGTGGCCGCCTGCTCGATTAAGCTTGGGCGACTGGCTTGCCCATGGGATTTGGTGGTAATCCCTTGAAGGAGTACGACGCGGTGTTGGGCATGGACTGGCTCACGAGGTACCAGGCGCTCATTGACTGTGACAAGCGACAAGTGCGATTGCAAGAACCGGGTTTTCCTGAACATGTGTATATGGCGGGCAAGAGCATCACCTTCCCGGCGGTCATCTCAGCGGCGCGAGCCAGAAGGTTGGTAGAGGGTGGATGCGTGGCCTATTTAGCATCGGTGGATCTGGCCACCCGACCCTCGTCGACACCTTCAGACATCCCGGTGGTGAGGGACTTCCCCGACGTTTTCCCCGCAGAACTGCCCGGGATGCCTCCGGAGCGGGAGGTGGAGTTCCCTATCGAGCTAGTACCAGGCACGCAGCCAATTACGAAGGCGCCTTACCGAATGGCCTTCGCGGAGCTAAAGGAGCTTAAAGCACAGCTGGAAGACCTCTTGGATAAAGGGTTCATCAGACCGAGTGTGTCACCCTGGGGCGCACCGGTACTCTTCGTGCGGAAGAAAGACGGAAGCCTGCGTCTCTGCATCGACTACAGAGGGATAAACAAAGTTACGGTGAAGAATAAGTACCCCCTGCCCAGAATCGACGACCTCTTCGATCAGTTACGGGGAGCGACAGTCTTCTCCAAAATTGACCTACAGTCGGGCTATCATCAACTCCGAGTTCGAAATGAAGATATCCCCAAGACCGCCTTCCGGACTCGGTACGGCCACTACGAGTTCACGGTGATGCCTTTCGGGCTTACGAACGCCCCCGCTGTTTCATGGACATGATGAACCGATCTTTAGACCCTTCCTGGATCGGTTCGTGGTAGTCTTCATCGACGACATTTTGATCTACTCCACTACCGACGAGGAGCACGAGGACCATCTGCGAACGATCCTGCAAACCCTCAGAGAACAGAAGCTGTTCGCTAAACTCAAGAAGTGCGAGTTCTGGCTGCGCGAAGTCGGTTTTCTGGGACATGTGATCTCGGCACAGGGAATCGCCGTGGATCCCAAGAAGGTAGAAGCAGTGGTTGACTGGCAGCCGCCGACGTCGGTGACAGAAGTACGAAGTTTCCTAGGGCTGGCGGGATATTACCGGCGCTTCGTTGAGGGTTTCGCAAAGATTGCTACTCCTTTAAATCGGTTGACCAGAAAAGGGGAGAAGTTCATATGGACGGCCAAATGCCAGGAGAGTTTTGAGGAACTCAAGAGGAGGCTAACCAGGGCACCCATACTTGTACTGCCAGCACCGGAGAGGATTATGAGGTGTACTGCGATGCATCAAGGATCGGTCTTGGAGGTGTTCTGATGCAACAGGGGAAAGTGATTGCCTACGCATCCAGGCAACTGAAGGACTATGAAAAGAACTACCCGATACACGACTTGGAGTTGGCTGCCGTAGTCTTCGTTTTAAAACTGTGGAGGCATTACCTCTTCGGAGTCCACTGCAACGTTTTCTCAGATCATCAAAGTCTTAAGTACATCTTTACCCAAAAAGAGTTAAACTTGCGACAGAGGCGGTGGCTCGAGTTGTTGAAGGATTACGACTTGACGATTCAATATCACCCCGGGAAGGCAAATGTGGTAGCAGACGCACTGAGCAGGAAAGGGCATCAGGAAGGGGCGTCGGAGAGCGCGCTGACGAAGCAGGACCACCTGATCACGGAGTTCGCGCGAATGCAGTTGGAGGTAGTGCCTGCGGGCACAGTTACGCAACTTCTAACCTTGGTGGTCAGCCGACGTTATTCGAGAAGATCCAGGAGGGACAGCAGACCGATCCACACCTACAGCGCATACGAGACAAGATTCCCCAGGGCCAAGATATTGACTTTGGCGGTGAAAGACGACGGTACCCTATGGTTCCGGGGACGGATCTGCGTGCCGAATTCACCAGAGTTGAAAGATGAAATCTTAGCGGAGGCACACCGAGCCCCTTATGCGGCACATCCGGGGGGCACGAAGATGTACAGGGACCTTAAACAGACTTCTGGTGGCCTAAACTGAAAGGAGACGTGACTCGACACGTGGCTCACTGCTTAGTATGCCAACAGATAAAGGCCGAGCATCAGCGACCTGCCGGGAAGCTGCAACCCCTACCGGTACCAGAATGGAAATGGGACCAGATTACTATGGATTTCGTCACGGGTTTTCCACGATCACAACAGGGCCACGACGCAATCTGGGTCATAGTTGACCGGTTAACCAAGTCAGCACACTTCCTACCAATTCACACCACGTGGACCCGCGATGTAGGACCCTGAACCCCCATGCAGCTTTTTCCCGTGAATCCACTGTTTAGACACCTGTTGATGGTGTATCTGGCCCATAGTGCATCAAAGGGATGCCACAGATGGACCCTGTGAGCTTTGGTTAGCTGTTTTGGCCTTCGGCTGCTTTTGCCGAATTTTAGAAAAGGATTTAGGCCAAACGGAGGATGGATTTGGATTCAGCGCGGAAAAACACTTGAGATTGGCTTTTTGTTTGCCCAATTCTGAGTCCGGATGTCCAAAAGCGGACTCCCGGAAGTTTTGACAGTTTTTGGCGCTTGCGGGAGCCTCCGGCAAATTTTGGAGGCGGAATTTGGCAAAACGGACCTCGTTTTTGGAATCAGCGCGCGAAAACGGTCAAGATGGGCTATTTACTTGTCATTTTGAGCTTGCGGGTACTGTTCACGCCGGAACAGTGTCGCCGGCGATCGCCGGCGGCGGCGGGCAGCGCCGGCAGGCGGCGGCGCGGCGGGCAGGCGGCGGGCGGCGGCACGCGGCTGCGGGCAGGGCGCGGGCAGGCGCGGGCGCGCGGGCAGGCGCGCGGTCCACCGCGGGGGTCGTGCACCAGGGGCGGGCCACGTGGCGCCTTCGGTTGGCCGGTTCAGCGCGCGGTCCACGGATTGGGCGGGGTGCACGGTGGACCGAGGGGTGGACACGTGGCGGCTCGGGTTGGCGGGTCTTGGTGCACGCGGTCCACGCGAGCGGTGGAGACTGACCGGGGCAGGTGGCCGTACGACCCGGGTCAGCCGGCGACGTGCGCGGTGCACGGCGCACCGTGCGCGGTGCACGGCCTGTCGGGGCCACGTGGCGCGCCCCCATTGGCTGGCGCAGGTGCGCCGGGTGCAGCGGGGTCCGCGGGCTGTTGGGCTGGGCTACGTGGCCGGCCCAGGGGATTTCGGGCGTGAACAGTAACGGGCCGGCCCGTTACTGTAGCGCCCGAAATCCGGGCGCCCGAAAGTGGGGACATAGATGGAATTTCTTGAATTGTTTTTCAGCCTATATAAATAGCCAACCCGAGCCTCCTTCTTTCTCCTTTTTCTCCCAAACCGAGCCTCTTCAGCCCGAGCACCCTTAAGCAAAATTTTCATCTCTAAGTCCTTGATCTCCCTGCCAAGTTTCAAGAGTTTTGGAGGCACGAATCCCGAGGTTCCCCATTTTACGGTGCGGCGCGACGTTGCTTCCTAGTGTTCTTCTTCGGCGCAGCGATCGTATTTTTGCTCCCCTGGGCTACCCCGACATCATTTTCCTGTGATTCTTGGACCAGTAGACTCCTAAGAGGTAGGACTTCATCTTTCGTTTTGGTCGCGCTTTCCCGTTTCGAGGTTTTGGCACGGATTTCGAGGCAACAAGTGACCCCTTTTTCTGTATGGAATTCCTTGACAGCAGCGGAGTGTTTCGGCCATATCTTTGCGCACGAGCGTCCGACGGAAACGAGCTTATACAACTTTTTCATCTACGGATCGCAAGGAACGCGCTCGTATTTTTATTGGATTTTTGTGAATTTTATTTCGAGGTGAAAATTAATGATTTCTCTGTGAACAGTAATCAGTCCTTAATACAGATTATTGTATGAGAGTGCCCTCTTGCCGAATTTTTATCTGGACTTACCGAACTCGGATTTGGGCGTGCAAGGTACCGTTTCGAAGCTATCGACGCGAGGATCGCCGTGATATTTTTATTGGAATTTTCTGGGCATTTCTGCAGGTGATAATTTGACAGTTTGGTACTCGTGGTTGTATGTGATTATTAGTGCTGAATTTGGGAGTCTAGTGTAATTAGTGGATTTTTGATGTACCAGGAATGTTGCGGGTGTGCTAAAATTGTGGGAGCGAGGATTTGGAATTTTGGTATTTTCTGACTGTACGAGTTTGGACAGTTGCGCTTCAGGTGGGTGGTTGTTGTACTCCTCTCTTTGTATGCCCACTAGGAATATCAGAGTACCCTTGCTATGACAATGCTAAATGTGTTGATTGGTAGACTTGCATGCTCTAGGAAATTGATTATTGGTTATCAGATCTCTAATAAATTATTGTTAGATTAATCACTGGAACTGTATACTTGGAGACAAATAGAAATAGAGGACTGCAAAACTGATGTTTGTTCATGTGAGACGGTCACCCTAGCTTATGTCACTTCAAACTGTTATACTTGGAAATTGGACAAAATATTGGAACATGCATGATTAAATTGGTCACATAATTATGTCATCTTTTACTGCTACACTATTTTGGGACTTGACTTAGGAGAAACCATGCTTTTCTCTTTTCTTCTTTCATTGTTGGCACTAGCGGCTTAGTCGCTCAGGTTCGAGCGTATGTTGGACAGTGTAGGCAGGTATTGGGGATTTGGGACAGGTTGGGTTGGTCAGGGTGTTGCGGCGACCACGGATCTTGGGTGGTTGACCGGATTGTTACTATTGCATCAGATTGGGTGTTTGGGGATCGGGCTTACTTTAGTGGAGGGTTGTTCCCACTTCTTTGAGTCTCGATCCAGTCCTGCTATTATGAGACAGTGGTTACAGAGATGCTTGATACAGTGATATTTTACTCGTGTGGGTCGCTCCCCTCGAGTGCCACTCCGGAGTAGGCTTTCCACGGTGTGAGCGCGGGCACCTTGCTGCTTTCCACGGTGTGAGCGCCGGGCACCATGCTGGTTTCTTGAGTTCGACAGCAGAGCAGGCAGTGCCAGTGTTCACTGGCTGTCAGATTGGGTCTTTGGACAGGCTTCTTGATTCTGATGCATCACTTTTCCCATCCTTATTGGTTATCATGTAGAGGCATATTAGGGATAGCATTTTATCAGTTGCTTCATTTATCTGCATCCCCTTCTCTCTTCTTTCCCTTTTTGCCTCTGATCACCTGGTGGGCATATCTGAGCTGAGGCTTTACCCACTAGGGGAGGCTACTGTTTATAGTAGTACTTACCCCCATTGTTTTCTTGTTTCTTTCTTTCCCCTTGTTTTGCAGAGTCCTCAGTGGGAGTTGCTGGGCCGTCAGCAACTGATCGAGGTAAGCGGATTGCGGACTAGATAGAGAGCCACCGAGGGTCGTAGCTGGAGATTTTGGGTACCAGGACTTCTCAGACAGTTTTTGTATTTCTTTTTGGGGACTGGCTTCTGCCAGCTGTTTGTATTATAGTTGTGAGCTGGGAGAGACATCTGTATTTTATTTTACTGTTGTACCTTTTACTTCCAGCATCTGTCTGAGATACAGTAGTTTTAGTTTAGCTCTGATTATTATGCTCCTTTATTATTATTTCTTATCTGAGCAGGTTACCGACGCTTCGTGTATGTGGGAAATACCGCATGCACGGCGGATCTGTAGACGGGCCCGGGTTCCGGTTTACTCCCGGGGCGTGACAGATTAAGTTGGTATCAGAGCTTAGGGATAGGTCAGTTGGGACTTAGGAAACCCTAGGCTTTTGGACAGACCCTAGGATTATAGGGCGTGAGTGGCGTGACTTGTTGCGAAAGTCGGTGATTTTTATTGTTAACTCTTCCGGTGAGTGAAGAGTGATCGACATAGTCTATTTCTGTTGAACCATTATGTTGGCTGCAGACAACATAAGGTTACAGAAATAGGGGGATGTCTTTTGACTTTCGCCAGATTGGGTCGTGTGGGGTTTTGTTGCTGATGTTTGGTTTCTTGTGGCAGGATGCCTCCTCGACGTCGGATTCCCACTCGGGGTGTTCCTTCGCCCCCTGTTGAGCCAGAGCAGCCTACACCACCCGAGCTTACTGAGTTGAGGGCCTTGGTGGCCCAGTTGGCGGAGGGTCAGCGCCGCCAGGAGCAGAGGATTGAGCAGCTGCTTGCTCAGAGGGAGGCACCACCCCCAGCTGTTCCGGAGGTCCCTGTGCCTCTTGTTGCACCTTTTGTGCCGTCAGCGCCATCTTCGAGTAGCGGGGCTCCTGCGGCATTTCAGCCTTTGACTGCGGAGGAGGAGCGGGATTTTGCTGACAGACTCGCTGCGTTTGTTAAGCGGGGACCACCTAGATTCTCGGGGCGGGATGCTCAGCCCCGGGCTGTTGGGATTTGGCTTTCTGCGATGGAGAAGCTTTTTCGGGACTTCTTCATCGACCCGAAGTATCGAGTGCACATGGCGGTGCACTGTTTGGACGGAGATGCTGATTTTTGGTGGCAGCGAGTTGAGCCACTGGAGTTCCGGATCACCAGGCAGTTACCTTGGGAGGAGTTCAGACGGATGGTGTTGGACACCTATTTTTCTACCAGTGTGAAGAAGAAGTTGGAGGACGATTTGAAGAATCTGCAGCAGGGCGATCGACCGGCCCATGCCTATTTTCAGGAGTTCAGGGAGTTGCTGAACTGTGTGCCCTACGTCGCTCGTGACGGTCCGCACCAGGTTGAGTTGTTCGAGGGAGGCCTTCGTCCAGAGATTTACACACTTGTGCATGCTCAGAGATTTCAGACCCTGGAGGCAGCCGCAGAGCATGCACAGTGGGTGGAGAGAGGCGATCAGGAGGTGGCCAGACGGAGGGCCGCGGTCGCGCAGAGTTCCGACAGGAAGCGACCAGCCCCAGAGGACGGGGGACAGGCCAGCTCATGGAGACCGCCACGGCCGCCGCAGTCCCAGTCTTATGGCCGTGGGCGATCTGAGAGGAGAGGGCCTGGTGGACCCCAGAGACCGCAGCAGCATCAGCAGCAGCAGCAGCAGCACAGCAGCAGAGATCACAGCAGAGGCAGCAGAGATCTCAGCAGCAGTCCTCGAGACAGCAGCAGCAGCAGCCGAGACAGCCCCGATCTTCTGACCGATGTATTTTCTGTGGAGGTCAGCATGCCGCCATTACTTGTGACCAGAGATGGGGTCGATGCTTCCGTTGTGGACAGCCAGGGCATGTGCGAGCTACTTGCCCCCTTGCTACTTCTTCGGCACCTTCTTCGGCGTCGGCTCCATATCCCCCTCAGCAGCAGCGGCCACCAGCTCAGCGGCCTTATGCTCCAGCGAGCAGGCCGTCCACCTCTTATCCTACAGATTCTCGACCTCCAGCACCGAGCGGGCGGGTGTATGCCGCCCAGTTGGCGGATTCTTCAGCGGCAGACCAGGTGGTGGCAGGTATTACTCTACTTTTTGGTATTCGGGCTCGCTCTTTATTCGACACTGGAGCATCTCATTCTTTCATTAGTCGAGCATTTGCATCCCTGCATGGTCTAGAGGTAGAGTCCTTGTCTTGTGCATTAGAGGTGCGGATTCCTGATCACGTTTTGCATGTCGAGGAGCGTTGTGTGGCTTGCCCGGTGCAGTTGGGGCCTTGGATTTTGCCTGCAGACTTGCTTGTCTTGCAGCAGCTCCAGGATTTTGACTTGGTGTTAGGGATGGATTGGCTGTCACGGTATTCCGCCACTATCGACTGCAGAGAGAGGACGGTGACTCTTCGCGAGCCAGGACAGGAGGAGTTCATCTTCAGAGGCTGCCAGAGCACGCTGTTCGCAGCGACCATTTCCTCGGCCAGAGCTAGGAGGATGATGAGTAGGGGTTGCACTGCCTTTTTGGCCACTGTGGTGGAGGTGCCTACGGCGGCACTGGGACTCGAGGATATCCCTATTGTCCGCGAGTTCCCAGATGTGTTTCCCCCTGAGTTGACGACGATGCCGCCGGAGAGGGAGATTGAGTTCGTGATTGATGTAGTTCCTGGAACTGCACCAATCTCAAAGGCACCCTATAGGATGGCGCCAGCTGAGTTGAGGGAGTTGAAGGCCCAGCTTCAGGATCTTTTGGATAGGGGCTTCATCCGACCCAGTGTTTCTCCGTGGGGAGCGCCTGTGTTGTTTGTGAAGAAGAAGGATGGGTCACTGCGGTTGTGTGTGGATTATAGGGAATTGAACAAAGTGACCATCCGGAACAAGTATCCCCTCCCCCGGATTGATGATTTGTTTGATCAGTTGCAGGGAGCATCGGTGTTCTCGAAGATTGATCTGCAGTCCGGTTACCACCAGCTGAGGGTGAGGGCCGAGGACATCTCCAAGACGGCTTTCAGATCGCGGTACGGGCATTATGAGTTTACTGTGATGCCTTTTGGGTTGACAAATGCCCCTGCCGCATTCATGGACTTGATGAACAGGATTTTTCAGCCGTTTTTGGACCGGTTTGTGGTGGTGTTTATAGATGATATTCTGATCTACTCCCGGAGTGATTTGGAGCACGAGGAGCACTTGAGGACCGTGCTACAGCTTCTGCGAGAGAAGAAGCTGTATGCTAAGTTCAAAAAGTGCGAGTTTTGGCTCCGGGAGGTTGCTTTTCTGGGTCATGTTGTTTCAGCTGCTGGAGTGGCGGTGGATCCGGCCAAGGTGGATGCTATTCGAGATTGGCCGAGGCCGACGACTATCACTGAGGTGCGGAGCTTTCTTGGTTTGGCGGGCTACTATCGGCGTTTTGTGGAAGGCTTTGCGAAGCTTTCCTCTCCCCTCACTCGTCTGACCAGGAAAGGGGTTAAGTTTGTTTGGAGCGAGACTTGCCAGAGCTGTTTTGAGGAGCTGAAGCAGAGATTGATGACCGCTCCAATCCTTGCCCTCCCTGTTATGGGGGAAGGATTTGTGATTTACAGTGATGCCTCACATAGTGGTCTGGGGTGTGTGTTGATGCAGCAGGGTAGGGTGATTGCCTATGCTTCGCGGCAATTGAAGGACTATGAGAAAAATTACCCTACTCATGATCTGGAGTTGGCAGCGGTGGTGTTTGCTCTGAAGCTGTGGCGGCATTACTTGTATGGTGAGCATTGCGAGATATATACTGATCACAAGAGCTTGAAGTATCTGTTCACCCAAAAGGAGCTGAATTTGAGGCAACGCCGGTGGTTGGAGCTGCTAAAGGATTATGATCTGAGTATCCTTTATCACCCCGGCAAGGCCAATGTTGTGGCGGATGCTTTGAGCAGGAGGACGAGTCTGAGCTTATTGATCTCGCAGCAGGCGCCGTTGGTCGAGCAGATGAGGCGATTACAGCTGGAGGTAGTATCCCCTGGGGTCTCTGCTAGACTCATGTCTATGGTCTTGCAGCCCACTCTGTTGGAGAGGATCAGGGACACTCAGAGTGAGGACCCCCACTTGACGAGGATCAGGACGCAGCTTCAGGCGGATCAGACAGGGGATTTTTCTGTGGATAGCTCGGGAGTACTGCGGTACAGGGACCGAGTGTGTGTGCCTATGGATCAGGAGATTAGAGATCAGATTTTGAGGGAGGCCCACCATACACCTTATACCGTCCACCCTGGAGGTACTAAGATGTATAAGGACCTCAAGGCACAGTTTTGGTGGCCCGGAATGAAGCGGGACATTGGGAGATTCGTAGCTCACTGTTTAACTTGTCAGCAAGTGAAAGCAGAGCATCGCGTCCCTGCTGGCAAGTTGCAGAGTCTTCCAATTCCCGAGTGGAAATGGGACCACGTCACTATGGATTTCGTCACTGGATTGCCGAGGGCGCAGAGCGGGGCAGATGCGATCTGGGTTATTGTTGACAGACTCACCAAGTCGGCGCACTTCTTACCAGTTCAGATGACTTGGTCATTGGAGCATTTGGCACAGTTATATATGGATGAGATAGTGAGGCTTCACGGCATACCTGCTTCGATTGTGTCAGATCGAGACCCGAGATTCGTATCACGCTTTTGGGGGAGTTTGCATTCTGCATTGGGGACTCAGCTCAGGTTTAGCACCGCTTTCCACCCACAGACCGATGGGCAGTCAGAGCGCACCATACAGACCCTCGAGGATATGCTTAGAGCGTGCGTTATGGATTTTGGAGGAGGGTGGTACCGGCACTTATCTTTGGTTGAGTTCGCGTACAACAACAGCTATCAGGCGAGCATCCAGATGGCTCCGTTTGAAGCGTTGTATGGACGCAAGTGTCGGTCTCCCTTATATTGGAGTGACGTGGGTGAGAGGAGGACTTTGGGACCGGAGTTACTTTTGGAGGCAGAGGAAAAAGTCAGGATTATTCGCCGGCATCTTGAGACAGCCCAGAGTCGTCAGAAGAGCTACGCAGATACTCGACGGCGAGACCTGGAGTTTCAGGTTGGTGATCATGTCTTCTTGAAGGTCTCGCCCTCGAAAGGGGTCCGGAGATTTGGAGTACGGGGGAAGCTCAGTCCCCGCTTTATTGGACCCTTTGAGGTACTGGACAGAGTTGGTCCTGTGGCATACAGAGTTGCCTTACCCCCGCGCCTGGCCGGAGTTCATGATGTCTTCCACGTCTCAGCTCTGAGGAGATATGTTTTTGACCCGTCGCACGTGATTGACTTCACTTCGTTGGAGATCGGCGAGGACTTGGTCTACGAGGAGCGCCCGTTGCGGATTCTTGCTCGTGAGGTGAGGGAATTGCGCAATCGGGCCATTCCATATGTGAAGATCCTGTGGAGCAATCATGAGGAGCGAGAGGCTACATGGGAGCTGGAGACAGAGATGAGAGATGCCTACCCCTTCTTGTTCGAGGCCGCAGTTTGAGGTACGTCTGCTTTGTTTATCTTTGTTTCGGGGACGAAACTTTTTTTAGTGGGGGAGGATGTAGGACCCTGAACCCCCATGCAGCTTTTTCCCGTGAATCCACTGTTTAGACACCTGTTGATGGTGTATCTGGCCCATAGTGCATCAAAGGGATGCCACAGATGGACCCTGTGAGCTTTGGTTAGCTGTTTTGGCCTTCGGCTGCTTTTGCCGAATTTTAGAAAAGGATTTAGGCCAAACGGAGGATGGATTTGGATTCAGCGCGGAAAAACACTTGAGATTGGCTTTTTGTTTGCCCAATTCTGAGTCCGGATGTCCAAAAGCGGACTCCCGGAAGTTTTGACAGTTTTTGGCGCTTGCGGGAGCCTCCGGCAAATTTTGGAGGCGGAATTTGGCAAAACGGACCTCGTTTTTGGAATCAGCGCGCGAAAACGGTCAAGATGGGCTATTTACTTGTCATTTTTGAGCTTGCGGGTACTGTTCACGCCGGAACAGTGTCGCCGGCGATCGCCGGCGGCGGCGGGCAGCGCCGGCAGGCGGCGGCGCGGCCTCGGGCAGGCGGCGGGCGGCGGCACGCGGCGCGGGCAGGGCGCGGGCAGGCGCCGGGGCGCGCGGCAGGCGCGCGGTCCACCGCGGGGGTCGTGCACCAGGGCGGTGCCACGTGGCGCGTTCGGTTGGGTGGTTCACAGCGCGCGGTCCACTGACTTGGGCCGGGTGCACGGTGGACCGGGTGGACACGTGGCGGCTCGGGTTGGCGGGTCTTGTGCTCCCGGTCCACGCGAGCGGTGGAGACTGACCGGGGCAGGTGGCCGTACGCCCGGGTCAGCCGGCGACGTGCGCGGTGCACGGCGCACGTGCGCGGTGCACGGCCTGTCGGGGCCACGTGGCGCGCCGCCATTGGCTGGCGCAGGTGCGCCGGGTGCAGCGGGGTCCGCGGGCCTGTTGGGCTGGGCTACGTGGCCGGCCGGGGACTGTGCGGGCGGAAAGTAACGGGCCGGCCCGTTACTGTAGCGCCCGAAATCCGGGCGCCCGAAAGTGGGGACATGGATGGAATTTCTTGAATTGTTTTTCAGCCTATATAAATAGTGCAATCCGAGCCCCTTCTTTCTCCTTTTTCTCCCAAACCGAGCCTCTTCAGCCCAAGCACCTTTCAAGCAAAAATTTTCATCTCTAAGTCCTTGATCTCCCTGCCAAGTTTCAAGAGTTTTGGAGGCACGAATCCCGAGGTTCCCCATTTTACGGTGCGGCGCGACGTTGCTTCCTAGTGTTCTTCTTCGGCGCAGCGATCGTATTTTTGCTCCCCTGGGCTACCCCGACATCATTTTCCTGTGATTCTTGCACCAGTAGACTCCTAAGAGGTAGGACTTCATCTTTCGTTTTGGTCGCGCTTTCCCGTTTCGAGGTTTTGGCACGGATTTCGAGGCAACAAGTGACCCCTTTTTCTGTATGGAATTCCTTGACAGCAGCGGAGTGTTTCGGCCATATCTTTGCGCACGAGCGTCAGACGGAAACGAGCTTATACAACTTTTTCATCTACGGATCGCAAGGAACGCGCTCGTATTTTTATTGGATTTTTGTGAATTTTATTTCGAGGTGAGAATTAATGATTTCTCTGTGAACAGTAATCAGTCCTTAATACAGATTTTTGTATGAGAGTGCCCTCTTGCCGAATTTTTATCTTGACTTACCGAACT
Organism: Tillandsia fasciculata; assembly: GCA_029168755.2. Taxonomy (NCBI): domain Eukaryota; kingdom Viridiplantae; phylum Streptophyta; class Magnoliopsida; order Poales; family Bromeliaceae; genus Tillandsia; species Tillandsia fasciculata. The sequence goes on along the minus strand of JAQOTM010000237.1, from coordinate 158,280 downwards.
CCGATTTGGGCGTGCAAGGTACCGTTTCGAAGCTATCGACGCGAGGATCGCCGTGATATTTTTATTGGAATTTTCTGGGCAATTTCTGCAGGTGATAATTTGACAGTTTGGTACTCGTGATTGTATGTGATAATTAGTGCTGAATTTGGGAATCTAGTGTAATTAGTGGATTTCTTGATGTACCAGGAGTGTTGCGGGTGTGCTAAAATTGTGGGAGCGAGGATTTGGAATTTTGGTATTTTCTGACTGTACGAGTTTGGACAGTTGCGCTTCAGGTGGGTGGTTGTTGTACTCCTCTCTTTGTATGCCCACTAGGAATATCAGAGTACCCTTGCTATGACGATGCCAAATGTGTTGATTGGTAGATTTGCATGCTCTAGGAAAATTGATTATTGGTTATCAGATCTCTAATAAATTATTGTTAGATTAATCACTGGAACTGTATACTTGGAGACAAATAGAAATAGAGGACTGCAAAACTGATGTTTGTTCATGTGAGACGGTCACCCTAGCTTATGTCACTTCAAACTGTTATACTTGGAAATTGGACAAAATATTGGAACATGCATGATTAAATTGGTCACATGATTATGTCATCTTTTACTGCTACACTATTTTGGGACTTGACTTAGGAGAAACCATGCTTTTCTCTTTTCTTCTTTCATTGTTGGCACTAGCGGCTTAATCGCTCAGGTTCGAGCGTATGTTCGACAGTGTAGGCAGGTATTGGGGATTTGGGACAGGTTGGGTTTGTCAGGGTGTTGCGGCGACCACGGATCTTGGGTGGTTGACCGGATTGTTACTATTGCATCAGATTGGGTGTTTTGGGGATCGGGCTTACTTTAGTGGAGGGTTGTTCCCACTTCTTTGAGTCTCGATCCAGTCCTGCTATTATGAGACAGTGGTTACAGAGATGCTTGATACAGTGATATTTTACTCGTGTGGGTCGCTCCCCTCGAGTGCCACTCCGGAGTAGGCTTTCCACGGTGTGAGCGCCGGGCACCTTGCTGCTTTCCACGGTGTGAGCGCCGGGCACCATGCTGGTTTCTTGAGTTCGACAGCAGAGCAGGCAGTGCCAGTGTTCACTGGCTGTCAGATTGGGTCATTTGACAGGCTTCTTGATTCTGATGCATCACTTTTTCCATCCTTATTGGTTGGTCATGTAGAGGCATATTAGGGATAGCACTTTATCAGTTGCTTCATTTATCTGCATCCCCTTCTCTCTTCTTTCCCTTTTTGCCTCTGAGCACCTGGTGGGCATATCTGAGCTGAGGCTTTACCCACTAGGGGAGGCTACTGTTTATAGTAGTACTGACCCCCATTGTTTTTCTTGTTTCTTTCTTTCCCCTTGTTTTGCAGAGTCCTCAGTGGGAGTTGCTGGGCCGTCAGCAACTGATCGAGGTAAGCGAATTGCGGACTAGATAGAGAGCCACCGAGGGTCGTAGCTGGAGATTTTTGGGTACCAGGACTTCTCAGACAGTGTTTTTGTATTTCTTTTTGGGGACTGGCTTCTGCCAGCTGTATGTATTATAGTTGTGAGCTGGGAGAGACATCTGTATTTTATTTTACTGTTGTACCTTTTACTTCCAGCATCTGTCTGAGATACAGTAGTTTTATTTTAGCTCTGATTATTATGCTCTTTTATTATTATTTCTTATCTGAGCAGGTTACCGACGCTTTGTGTATGTGGGAAATACCGCATGCACGGCGGATCTGTAGACGGGCCCGGGTTCTGGTTTACACCCGGGGCGTGACACGCGAACGGCTAGCTCAAGTCTACATCAGCGAGATCGTGAGACTACATGGAGTGCCGGCATCGATCACCTCGGACAGAGACACGCGCTTTGTCTCGAAGTTTTGGCAGAGCCTCCAGCGGGCTATGGGCACCAGACTACAGTTCAGCACAGCCTTCCACCCTCAGACGGACGGACAGTCGGAGCGGGTGATACAAACCCTCGAAGACCTGCTTCGCGCATGTGTGCTTGATTGGGGAATCGGTTGGTCACGCTACCTACCTCTCGTGGAATTTGCCTACAACAACAGCTACCAGGCCAGCATTCAGATGGCGCCCTACGAAGCACTATATGGAAGGCGCTGCCGATTCCCGATCTGCTGGGACGACTTGGGAGAGCGGAAACTTTTGGGACCCGACTTAGTGGAGGAAACTGAAGAGAAAGTGCGCCTTATCAGACAGCGCTTGCTGACCGCCCAGAGTCGACAGAAGAGTTACGCAGACCAGAGGCGCCGTGACTTGGAGTTTCAAGTGGGGGAACATGTGTTTTTGCGGGTCTCGCCATCCAGAGGAATCAGGCGTTTCGGGCTAAGGGGCAAACTGAGCCCACGTTTTGTGGGGCCTTTCGAGATCCTAGAGCGCATTGGCCCAGTAGCTTACCGCCTCGCCCTACCACCAAACCTCGACCGAGTCCACGACGTGTTCCACGTTTCGATGCTTCGGAAATACCTTCCTGACCCGTCACACGTTCTGGACGCCTCAGCACTCGAGCTTAAGGAGGACCTCAGCTTTGAAGAAACCCCGGTGAGAATCTTGGCAAGGGAAAACAAGACGCTGCGAAATCGAACTATCCCCTACGTGAAGGTACTTTGGAACAACCACGAGGAGCGGGAAGCAACTTGGGAACTGGAGTCTAAGATGAGGGAGTGCTACCCCGACCTTTTCACTCCCACCCGGGCTTGAGTTTCGAGGACGAAACTCGTTCTTAGAGGTGAGTGGTGTAATAACCGCTGGTTTTTGGTTCCTTTTGGTCTCTCCTGTGATTTATTTCGAACTCCTTTTCGGCTAAGGGGACCGGGGTACGATTTTTCTCGCGTCGTTTTGGGCAGGCTGTCGGGGCTCGCGGATTTTTTTAGAGAATAAAGCCCGCGAAACGAAGACTGGCGGCGCGATCGGATCGGTTTTCTGACCCCGGAAGCTCCCGGAATAAATTACTGAAGTTGTTGATGTTCGCGGGGTCAGCACGCCTTCGCTGAGGTAAACCAAACCCGGATTTAATTATATTCGATTTAATTTAATTTAGGTGGATTTAAATCAGTTTAACTCGACTCAATGAAATTTCGTATTTGAACGATGTTAATCTAATTTAATGTAGTTTAATTTGGGGGTTTGGGGAACCAAATCCCCGTCGGCTACACCCAAACAACGGATTTAAACTCCAAGGGGGGATTAGGGTTCCCCGCTCCTTTCCTTTTTCCCCTTTCGTACGCGAGAAAACCCCAAGCCCTTTCCCCCACCCGTACCGAGGCGACGCGAGAGCCGGAGTCTTGACGAGGAGAAGGAGGAGATTGATCGCCTCCCCGCAAGATCCGACGAGCGCGAAAAGGACGATCCCTCTCCCTCACCCGGCGCCGACGGAAACAAGGTGAGCCGTGCTTTCGCTTTCTTGTTTCGTTTCTTGTTTTGTTTTTTTGTGTCGATTCTTGTTTCGGGCAAGGGGATGGAAATCCCTTGAATCGTCGGGGGTCTTGTGCCGCGTGCGAAGCGATTTCGGGGACCGAAACGGGAGGCCGCCGCCGCCGTGGTTAAACGGGAGGCCGCCGCCGCCGTCACCGTGTTCACGGGGTCATCGCCGAAGCCGCCGGGAGCGCGGAGTCGCGACCGGAGCCGAAAACGGATGCAAAATCGGGGTTTGCTGGCCGCGGTCCACCCGTCCGGGTGCACCCGGTGCACGCCGCCCCGGCCCGGGGCCGCAGACCCGGCGCACAGAGCTGTGCGCCAGGCCGCGCGGTCCACCGGGCCGGCGTGCACCCGGCGCACACCGTCCCGGCCCGGACCGCAGACCCGGCGCACAGATCTGTGCGCCAGGCCGCGCGGTCCACCGGGCCGGCGTGCGCCCGGCGCACGCCCTCGCGGCCCGGGGACGCGGACCCGGTGCACGGGCCGGTGCGCCAGTTCGCGCGGTGCACGCCCGGGCGTGCACCCGGCGTGCGCCACAGTAGCCGCGGGGCCCTAAACCCGGTGCGCGCCCGCACCCGTGCGCGGCCCGGCCCAAGACGGTGCTGGTCCACCGCGCCGCGTGCTCCCGGCCCACGCCGTTGCTGCCGCCGTCGTGAACCCGGTCCACGCATGGGCCCGTACACCCACTTCCAGAAAAAGGGCCCAGGAGCTCCGTTTTTAGCCCGGTTCGCCCCGTTTTTGAGTGTTTTAAACCGCGACGATGTTTTTGACGAATGAATTTGTGTTACAGCTGTTCGGGCGCGCGGTGAGGGTTTTTCTGTCGGAACTTCCTCACGTCTCCTTCTTCGTATTTGAGGTGGGTTCATGTTTTAAGTTCTAATATTAAATTGTATCTTGTGGGGTGGGGTCCACCTTGTGCGTACTTGGGTTAGAGATCGAAGGGTAGTAGACATTACTCGTTTGACTGTGCCGACTGTTATAATAAAGAAAGAAAAGAAACGTAGAAAAAGAAAGGGTGGAATGTTTCTAAATATCATACGAACCTCAGGCTTGGGTTGGGACATTCAGGAAAAACATCAACTAATCATTTATAGTTTTGCTGTTCTTTCGCTTTATTATATATATGGCATTTCATATGGTTCTTGCACGTGGATGTTTTACATGTTGTTTCACATATATATATATATTGCTTCACGGTTACTGTGCTCGAGGCTGCGACACGCGCACCCGCGGTTTGGCCACCGCAAGGGTGCGCTTTTCCGGAAAAGTGGTCTATGACCCGTGTATACCCACGAGGTGACGTAGTGGGGCCCCTTATTAGTTGTGGGGTTTGAGGCGCCGAGGTGCGAGCGGTGCGACCCGTCGGTTTAGTTGTCCGACGTGGTCGGGTTTCTGCAGGTACGGTATGGGCCGTCGGTTTAGTTGTCCGACGTGGCCGGGTATTAGCAGGATACAGGTGTACAGGTGATCGTTTCCCTCCTGAGAGGGTTGTTGCTCCGGTTATCTTCACGGTTTGGTTTACTGTATTTTTCCTGCTTTATTATTGTTCGTCACTGACTCCCCATTTCGTGACAGGGACCAGACGGGGAGAGAGGTAGGCGACGGTGAGGACGGGACGGACGCAGCTGGGTCGTTGGGGACCCCGGACTGTATTTTATCTTTTCTTTCCAGCATTTCATTTACATTGTAGTTATGTGTGAGGTTCTCGATACCCTTGTGGGGTCGACGTGGATGTCGGTATTTGGTGATACTGTGATGCCTTACTTTTCCTTTCATTTCTGTTAGCCATTTGGAAAAAAAAAAGAAAAGACAAACCCAAAGAAAGATTTTCAAAAATCGTTTTTAAAATCTAAGTGTCGTGTGGGCACTGGTTTCAAAACCCTGCGGATTTATGGATTGCGAAACGGATTTCAAAACTTGGGTGTCGTGTGGGCACCGTTTTCAAAACCCTGTGGTTTTATGTTGGTTTCGAAAACTTGCTTTCAAAACATAAGTGTCGGGTGGGCACTCTTTCAAATTTGTGGATTTATCCTTTCCAAACTGAATCGGCCATACGTTTAAATACTTAGAATACTGGTTGTATGTTGTTGAATGTTGTGATTGAATGGTTATGCTTGTTTGGGAGGTGTACTCAACCACACGCCGTGCACGTACAGGGGAGACTCTGTCCGTTTGCAGAGAGATCCTGTATGTGCGGCGGGTCTGGGCACGCGCCGGGGAGGGGAGGTCTTTCAAAAAAAAAAAAAAAAAAAAAACGTACCGTTTCCGCTAAAGCACACCCCCGGGGCGTGACAGTAAAACTGCCTGAGTAGCTCCACACAGAAACCCATCTTTGCTGGAACTCTACCAAGTGGCTCAATAGGAATCCGTTCCAGTAGTCTTGCAAAGTCTGGAACTTCTCGATACAACTCATTGAAGTTGACATGTCGCTCTCCAATACATGCTCTATTCTCAAATATTGCATGGCGCTTTGAACTAATGTGTTGTTCACCTTCACCAATTTTTTATCGCCGTTCTGATTAAGAGCGTTCACGAATTACCGGTCCTCCAGTACTTCTTCGTGGCGGAGAATCTGCACCTTTCTTTTTCCTTGAAATCATCGGTGCCTTTCCCTTTCCTTTTTCTGATTCTTCCTCATATTCCGATGAAGGTTATGATTCTGAGCTTGTTGAGCCTTCATCACGTGATCGTTTAGAAGCTTTCTTCTTTCCACGTCCACGACCACGTCCACTCCCGGTGGCCATCAAAACCACATGTGCAAATAGCCAAGAGAATGCAATTATCCTGCAAAGAACATAATGCACTATGATTTGATCGAATATGAATATCATAAAAGGCTTAAAAATGTTTAACAAACATTCTAAACATGTAAACTTTGAAGATCTAACAATCAAAACCAATTCACATGTAAGCCCTAAATTTCCAAATTTCTTGATGTAAAGAAATGATGTAAACGTTAGATTCAAGCAACATATGCAAGAAAACATGAATCTAATTACATACAAAGCAATCATTTATATTCTAATCAAGAAAATAAGGTGATATATGCAAGAGATTTCATTAGAAATAGAGATCAACTCAAAAATTCCAAAATAAATCGTCAAAACCTAAAAACTAGGGTTTTGAAACATAAAAAGCAAGATTGATGAAAGATCTTACAAATCACAGCAAGAATCTCGTAGATCTTGAAGAAAAACACCTTGGAAATCTTTTAGAGAGAGAAAGGGAGAGTTTTTGCAAAAGAGAAAGTGAAAGAATGCATCTCGGTTCCAGTATTTAACAAATCTGCAGATCACGTACCGGTACTCGAAGGCGCATTTCGGTACCCAATTAAAAAAATTGAAATATTCAGTTCGGGTTCCGGATTGAATTTTTAATTTTGTCCTTTTGGTTCCGGTACCGAAAGGTGAGTACCGGTACTCTAGAGCAAAAATCAAAATATTTCTTGATACAAATCCAAATTTTGAACTCTTTCAAATACTGATTTGCTTGCAATCAAGAAAATCAATTTAAGTGCTTGAAAATTGCGAGATCACTCAGATGTCATTCAATCCAATTAATTTTCAAAAATTAAAAAGATTTACTCCTAAATCATGAAAAACAAAGATAAAATATTATAACCGTTTTTCATTTTATATACGTCAAACACAAGTCATCAAAAATAATCTAGAGATCCGAACTCTATCAAGATGTAATGGATTATCAAAAATGACTTGCAGAGATTTTCAAATGACATCAATTTAATCAATACCCTTTCAAATTTGAGATAAGCACTAAAATACTTAAGGGTGGCTCTTTGAGCATCTTTCAACTATCCCACCTTATACTAACCAGGAGATTGTTCAAAATATAGGAAATTTGAATATAAATCTCCGAATGCTTCATCTAAAATTTACCAAAAATATTATCACGCATCCAAAAAAATGTGGTATTTCTTTCCAACATGTGGTGATAGTTTTCACACTCCTTTACGAATGTAACTCTTTCCATATCTTTTCAACTCTTTTAATTACCTTTGTAAGAGTGCAATCTCTTATGTGAAAGAATTAAATTCCAAATTTTAGTCTATTCGTTGTCTCATGTTTATCACAATGAATTCACACAACCGAGATAGGTTAAGCACCTTAAGATCACACATGATTACTAAAATTTGATGAATATAACTATCAAAAACTCCTATAATAGAATATCTTCAAAGATTATGATTATGGAGTAAAGTTGATAATTAATATGAAATTAATTAGGAGTGAATGAAAGTAAACACTTTTTATATTCAATGCACTAAAACAAGTCGCAATCGTTCATTAAAACCCTTTTGTTTAAAAACGAAACATAAATAAAAACGACAAGCATTGAAATCATGTAATGCAAAGATCAAGTAAAAAATATGAAGAGAAAACCGATCAAAGCATTACATACAGTCAAAAGCAATTTAAAACTTAAGACAATGAAAGATATCACCTTTCCTAATCCAAAACCGTCGGATTTTGGGTTGTCTTGCTTCGTTGTGGCCGGGGGTTGTTTGTTTTCACTGTTGATCCACCTTAGGTTCCCGCGTTGCAAATGTCCTCTTGAATATCCGATGTTGTGGCTCGAACCTTTGGTGGATTGAGGGAACTCCATTGAATTGATGTTGCTTTTGAATCCGTAGAGTCCGCTCCTTAGATGAAGATGCCGAAGAATTTTTCTTTCTATTTTTCGGACACGTCTTCATCATGTGTCCTTCAATTCCACATTGATGACATGTTCTTCCTTTCAATATAGTTGTGGAACTTGAAGCCTTCTCAGTTTGTTTCCTTTTAAATCCCAAACCAATTTTGCTTATTTGACCTAATCCGGACATACCGTCAAGTCTCTTGGAACCGGTTGAAAACTTTTGTACGTCGGATTTGAGTTGATGAACTTGCTTGGTCAAACCTTGGTCGGCTTCATGAATTTCCTCAAACTGTTTTTCCAGAAAACCAATCTTGTTCACATGAGAATTAACGATCGTTTTCGATTGGTTTAGCTTTTCTTGGAGGATTTTATTATTGTTCAATAAAAGTCCTCGTTCCTCCTCGAGATCATGAATTTTGATCTTCAAAGTACGGTTCTCGTCTTCAACCTCAAGTCGTTGTTTCCTCAACTTCTTGATGTGCTTGGCCATCTTCTTTGATTCCGTAAGAAGTTGTTGATAAGCCTCAACGAGTTCTTCTTCATCCGACTCCCCCTCAATTGACTACTCTCCGTCGGATGTAGATGATTCATGCAAAATCAAGGAAGTAGAGTCAGTAATTAACGATGACAAGCAAACATTAGAGGAGGGAACTAAAGAAGTATGAAAAGCAACAACATTATCCTTTTCCTCTTTACTTGAGGTCGATTCATCGGAAGTTGAATCGTCCCAAGTTTTTGCTTGCAAAGCCTTCTTTTTATATGATTTCTTAGAAGGACAATCCGTTGAGATATGGCCATAGCCTTTGCATCTATAGCATTGGGTTTCCCCTTCGAATTCACTTTTTTCTTTTTCTTTAGAAGGTTTTGCAAATCTTTTGAGTTTAGAGGATTTAGAACCCGATGATCCTTTAGATGGTTTCGAGGATGAAGATCTATTGGTTCGATTCTTTTGAAAATTCTGACGAAATTTCTTCGTGATCCGCGCGAGTTGTTCTTCAAAATCGGCAAAAGATATTTCATCGTTGGAGTTTGATTCGCTATCTTCTTCCTTCGTTGATTTGAATCCAATTTCTGCACTCTTAGAAGAAGACTTGAAAGAAAATTGATTAGTAGGAAAAGTCATTTCATATGTTTGTAAAGCACCTACTAATTCCTCTACTCTCATGTCATCCGGATGATTGACGGTTTCAATGGCGGCAACCTTTGCCCTAAAACGTTCCGGAAGAGTCCGAAGAATCTTTCTTAGAACTTTTGATTCCGGGATCTTTTCTCCTAAATTAGCACATGTATTGATTATATCTTGAAGTCTGGTATAATAATCAGTAAACAATTCATGCTCATCCATATGAATAGAGTCAAATTGACTTGTAAGCATCTAGAGCTTTTGAATTTTTACTAGACTAGTACCCCCATGTGTAATTTGAAGAATATCCCAAATCTCCTTTGCAGTTTCACACGCAGAAATACGTGTAAACTCGATTGAGGAAAGAGAATTAAATAAAGCGTTCATACCTTTCCCGTTGTAAGAAGATTTTTCGATCTCCTCTCTGGACCATCTAGAGCGAGGTTTTGGGGTAGTAGTATTTCCTACTTCCTCAATAGGATGCACCCAACCGAATTCAACGGTTTGCCATACCCGCTCGTCAATTGCGATGAGAAAAACTCTCATCCGGACTTTCCAATAGGCATAATTGGTCCCATCGAAAAGATGAGGTCTATTAATATTACCACCTTCTCCCGACATGATAAAAAAACCTAAAACCCGCTCTGATACCAATTGTAGGTTTATGGATCTCCAAGGATCTAAATAGGTTCTATCAAACACCTAGAGGGGTGGGTGAATAGGTGTAATATCCAAAATACCAATCTCAGTGCAATTTAAAATAAATGCGGAAAATAAAAACAGCACACCGAGATTTACCTGGAAAACTCCATCACAGGAGTAAAAACCACGGGACCAACACGCAATAACAATCCACTAAGAATTTGAAAGATAACAAGGTGATTACCGACTCCACGGACTCCAACCCCTCCTTCAACTTCTCCGGATCTTGCGCTCACCGACTGCAGGTCCAATGCACATGTCCGAATCCACGAACGCCACTCGAATCCACGAGCAACACGTTTCGAATCCACGAAACGCCTTCAACACATCGAATCCACGATGCCACGTCAACTCCTTGACGCAAACTCAGCCGTTACGAAAGTATAGGCTTCGATGGTGATCCTTTGCTTAGAATATCATTAGAGAACCATGGAAGAAATCTCTAAACAAAGATTAGATCAATTCGACAAAAAACATATCTTCAAAGAACCGTCGAATTGACCTAAGAGAGGCTTAAAAGATGAACGATAAAAACCTAGTCTCTAGGGTTGCTCTCAAGTGTTTCTGAATTGGTCGGTACCTCTTGAGAAACCCTAAGTATCTATTTATAATCTTTGGAAATCAATCAAAGTCGGTTTAGCATTCTTACCATATATGAACATTGCATACCGGTACTAAATATTAGGTTCCGGTACTCAATGACACAACAGACAGATTTTCTTATTGCGTTCCGGTACTCAAAGTTGGGTTCCGGTACTCAATGTAAATTCCCGAAAATCTTGTGTCAGGTTTTGAGGAACTCAAAGTGTGGTTCCGGTACTCAATGTAAAAACTGAATTTTTCAAAGATAAGTTTTAACAAAACAAACCATGTACCGGAATCCAAACTTAAAATAAGTTATGAGTTAAAATCCAAGTTCCCAAAACCTCTTCTAAACCGGGTTTCAATAAAATCATGATTCCAAAGATTGTAAATATACTTAAATCACCATGATTACTTTAATCATACCTGAGTGTCAACTTGAGCTCATGTTGAATCTTCTCTGAGTCTTCGAATGCTGATTTGACAATTTGATCACTTCAAGACTCTGACTCAAATCACGAAATATGCCAACATAATGTTAAGGAATTTGTGTTGGCGTATTTCGTGAAAATGGTTAAGTCTTGAAGATTGAAGATGAAGAAGTTTGGATCATATACCTCAATCTCAAGAAAGAAGAATTCAAAAGGATCAGGTACGTTTAACTAAATATTTTTGGTGATCCGAATACTTCTTATAGTGTAGAAACACTTGGATGAATTTTTAATTGCTTAAAAATCAAAAACTGGACATGTTATATGTTCAGGATCCGGATCAGGCACTACAGTCCGGACCCCGAACATAGGGTAGTTCATGCGCAATTCCAGTCCGGATCGTGGTTACTTCAGTCCGGACCCCGAACGTGGAATTTGCAGGAATTGCATGAACAGTCCGGACCGTGGTTACTTCAGTCCGGACCCCGAATGCATGTTTTTCTGGAAATAGTCTGTTTAGCCACGACAGTCCGGACCGCCAAAATTCCAGTCCGGACCGTCGTCCTGAAAAATTCCAGATAAGGTTAGTTTTTGATTCTTATCTTCTTCCAATGGTTTCTAACCTATAAATAAACCCTACGATTCATTTTTTAGGGTAATCCAAAAATAGATCAAAATACGATCGAAAAAAAAAAATCCACATATAGAGAAGAAAGGAAATAACTAGATTAAATCTATGTTTCTTCATCTATATTGATTAATTTGATTCTAGGTTTTCAAACTCAGATTTTGAGTAGAATCAAATTAATGAATACTTAGATGGTATTTCCGATCTATTTCTAATCTAAGTATTCGGCGGATCATCACCACCCAAAAAACAACGATTTTCCCAAAATCGGCGTGTGGACTCGCGTGGCCTTGTGGATTCAAGGTGCAACCGCTCTTGTGGATTCGGAGCGAGGTACGTTCGTGGATTCGAGACGTGCTACTGGGTGAAGACCGTGGATTCGGTCGGACGTCGTGGATTCGACGTTGGACGCCGTGGATTCGGCGTTGGACGCTAATCGTGGATTCGAGGAGCGTTGCGGAGCGAGCGGAGAAGATCTACTAGGAGCGTATGGAAAAAGGTCGAGTCGTCTGTGAGTACGGTATATCACCTTGTACGTGTTTTAATTCTAGTGGATTTCGCCGTGTTATCGGTCCCGTGGTTTTTTACTCCGGTTTGGAGTTTTTCCACGTAAAAATCTTGCGTGTTATTTTTCATTTTCGCATTGGGTTTTATTGCGCAACGATTTTTGAGTGTTTACTGTTTACACCTATTCACCCCCCTCTAGGTGTTTTTTCCCCTATTTAGATCCAATTAATACAACCCAACAAGTGGTATCAGAGCGGGAATAGGGTTGTAAACAATGGTTGAAGGTGGAAACATCAACAGACCCCCATTCTTCGATGGAACAAATTATGCCTACTGGAAAGTACGGATGAAAGCCTTTTTAATTTCCATCGACGAACGGGTGTGGCAATCAATCGAGTTAGGATGGTCTAATCCAACTGAAATTATTGCTGATGTTCGCACCATCAAACCTAGGTCGAAATGGACCAAGGAAGAGATTGACTCATCTTCTTACAATGGCAAAGGAATTAACGCTTTATTTAATGCTTTGTCACAAACTGAGTTCTCTCGCGTCTCGGCATGTGAGACTGCGAAAGAAATCTGGGATGTTCTACAAGTTACACATGAGGGAACAAACCTTGTGAAGATTCAAAAACTGCAAATGCTTACGAGCAAGTTTGACTCCATTTTTATGGCAGAAAATGAATCGTTCACAGATTATTATACACGATTGCAAGACATCGTGAATACATGTGCTAACTTGGGAGAGAAAATTCCAGAATCTAAAGTTGTAAGAAAGATTTTAAGGACTCTTCCTGAAAGATTTCGTTCCAAGGTTACGGCCATTGAAACAGTTAAACACCCGGACGAAATCCGTGTAGAAGAATTAGTTGGTGCACTTCAAACTTATGAAATGACATTTCCTACTAACTATTCTTCTGGAAAAGCATCCTCTTCTAAGTCTTCAGGTTTTGCATTGAAATCAACTAAAGAAGAAGACGCGGATTCATCCTCCTCTGACGATGACGAGAACCTATCTATGGAGGATTTCGAGAAGCAACTTGCTCTCTTGACAAGGAAGTTTCGCCGAAACTTTCGAAGGGGTAATTCAAGCAAAATTCCATCCTTCGTAAAGTCGAAGAAAGGCAAGGGTTCTTCAAGCTACAAGTCAAGAAAGCAAGAGAGTTTTTCAAAGGATAAGAAAAACTCGGAGGGACAAGTACAATGTTTCAAGTGTCGAGGCTACGGCCACATTGCAACGGAGTGTCCCAATAAGAATCCGGCAAAGAAGAAGGCGATGCAAGCAGTCACTTGGGATGACACCTCAACGACAAATGAGTCATCTTCCAGTGATGAAGAAAATAACGCAACGGCGTTCCACGCGTCCACATCTTCACCCTTCATGTGCTTAATGGCAAGTACATCCGATTCATTGTCCAACTCCTCCCATGTTGAAAAGAATGCCATGGACGACGAATCGAGTAACTCCGAAGGTGAAGATTTTGCTCTTGCCTACCATAAACTTTTGAGGGATTCAAAGAAATTGGCAAAGCAAAACAGGAGTTTGAGAGGGAGATTGCAGGATCTCGAAGAAGAAGTAAAAAGGGCAACTTCTCTCTCAAACGCTCTTGAAGTGGAAAGGGATAACTTGATCAAAGTAAATGTTTCCCTTCAAGAGAAAAAGGGCAACTTCTTTCTCAAACGCTCTTGAAGTGGAAAGGGATAACTTGATTAAAGTAAATGTTTCCCTTCAAGAGAAAAATGAGCATTTCGAGAAAGAACATATAAAATTGGTGGATAAGGCAAATTACTTCTTGAAGCTCTACAGCGAGGCTCGACAGGAAAAAATGGAAATGACGAAGACCATTTTCCAACTCAAGGATGATTTAAAGCGATTTTCTTCGGGAAGGAGTAAGTTGGATAAGCTTCTTGGTCTTGGTCAAACAAACCGATTCGGCCTCGGATACAATCGAACTGGAGACAGTCCTAGTTCGAGTAAGACAGTTTTTGTGCCTCAGTCGGTATCTCCTCCTCCGACACCGGAATTCACGACAAACAACGACAACAAGCCTACTTCACCCTCTTCGGGATCGTCAAGCACAAAGGTATGTTTTCGTTGTGGTTTTGCAGGGCACATAAGGAGAAATTGCAAGATGGGAGCAAAACGTTCAACTCAAGCACCTCTTGCAACAACTACCAAAAAGGTGATTCCCCGAAAATCAAAAAAAATAAATTTCAAAGGGAAAGAGCCTTGGTAGTTCACCTCGCAAGACGACGTCATCAAGGAGTAGCAACCAATCAAACAAGACGCTTTCACCAAGGAGAATAACTTCACATTCATTGCCAACGCAGTCCAAAAAGGTTTGGGTGCGCAAAGGTGAAATCTTCCCTTGTCTTGTCATTCATACCTCCTTGCATGCTTATGACAATTCGTCTTGGTATCTGGATAGCGGGTGTTCCCGTCATATGACCGGTGACAAAAATTGTTTTCAAACTTTTGAGAAAACCTCCGGAGGACTTGTAGTTTTCGGAGACGGTCGTTCTTCTAAAATTGTTGGAAAAGGAACAATTGCTATTCCAGATGGCCCGATTTTGAACAATGTTTATTTGTTGAAGGCCTTAAGACTAACCTCATTAGCATTAGTCAACTTTGTGACAATGGTTTTTCAGTTAAATTTTCTTCTGCGGAATGTATTGTAACTGATAAGGACCATGTATTTTTTTTAAAAGGGGTTAGATCGGAAAATAATTGCTATGTCGTTCCAAATAAAATTTCTGAAAATTGTAACCTAGCTTCTTTGAATAATGAAACGCTTTGGCATGAAAGGCTAGGTCACATAAATTTTAAGGAACTTGCAAGAATTTCAAATAAAGACGTGGTCAAGGGGGTTCCTAAACTTTCACTTAAAGAAAACATTGTGTGTGGCGGTTGTCAAAAGGGAAAACAATCAAGGACTGCACACAAGAACTTGAACCACGTTGGTACCAAACGGCCTTTAGAATTATTGCACATGGATTTAATGGGGCCAACACGTCAACCATCTTTGGGAGGTAAATGGTATATTTTTCTATTGGTTGATGATTTCTCTAGATACTCATGGGTAGCATTTTTAAAAGAGAAAGCAAATACTTTCGATTCTTTTCATGAGATCTGTCATCGTATTATGATTGAAAAGAATGAAAAGATCGTTCGTGTTAGAAGTGATAGAGGTGGAGAATTCATAAATTCTAAATTCATTGATTTTTGCACTTCTAACGGCATAAAACATGAATTCTCAGCACCCTATACACCTCAACAGAATGGTGTAGTTGAGCGCAAAAATAGGGTTGTACAAGAAATGGCACGTGTTATGCTTCATAGCCGGAATTTACCGTTATATTTTTGGGCTGAAGCTGTGAACACCGCAGTCTATGTAATTAATCGAGTGTATTTGCGCCCGGGAACTTTAAATACACCATATGAACTATGGTTCTGTAGAAAACCAAGTATCAAATATTTTCGTATCTTTGGGAGTCGCTGTTACATTTTACGTGACCACGAAAATCTTGGCAAATTTGACTCTCGAAGTGACGAAGGAATTTTCATGGGTTATTCTACAAACAGTAGAGCATATCGGGTATTTAACCTGGAATCTAAAACGATGGTAGAATCTATAAATGTTAAAGTAGATGAAGCTTATCACTTTGCATCTGATAAATCTACCCCTGATATGTCTCTGGATGATGATACTCCTGCAAATGCATCTTCTCATAATTCTTTCGATAATATTGATGCATCTAATGGTTCTTCAAGTTCATCTGATGTGCAGGAATCATCGCATGTACCTCCGAGTACTCCTTTACCTCAAACGTTACGTATCTCCAAGGATCATCCAGAATCTAACATTATTGGAGACCCACAAGAAGGAGTCAGGACTCGGAGACGGTTTGTGGAGTCGCATGTTACGTCTCCTTGATAGAACCAAAGAACGTCGATGAAGCTCTTCAGGATGACTACTGGATTGAAGCAATGCAGGAAGAGCTCCATCAGTTCGAACAAAACAAAGTCTGGGAATTAACGAAGCCTCCAAAGCAACACAACATGTTTGGTACTAAATGGATTTTCAAGAATAAGAAAAACGAGGATGGTACCATCATCAGGAACAAAGCACGTCTAGTTGCTCAAGGCTATTAACAAATAGAAGGAATAGACTTTGATGAGACGTTCGCCCCGGTAGCTAGACTCGAGTCAATTCGTATTCTATTCGCAATAGCTTGTCATTTTAAAATAAAACTCTTTCAAATGGACGTTAAGAGCGCGTTTTTAAATGGGTTTTTGAACGAGGAAGTTTATGTGGCTCAACCGAAAGGTTTTGTAGACCTTAAACTACCTAACCATGTTTTTCGTTTGAAAAAGGCTCTTTACGGTCTAAAACAAGCACCGCGAGCGTGGTACGAAAGGTTGACAAAGCACCTTTTGGAGAAGGGCTATACTCGAGGGGGAGCTGATCGGACTCTCTTTGTGAAGCATTATCAGGATAACTTCATTGTAGCACAAATCTATGTCGATGACATTGTATTTGGTGCAACAAGAGATAATGATGCTTCTAAATTCGCTGAAACCATGGAGAGCGAATTTGAGATGTCCATGATGGGCGAACTGACATACTTTCTTGGATTGCAAGTGAAACAAAGTAAAGAAGGCATCCATCTGTGTCAATCCAAGTATGCAATGGAGTTGGTCAAAAAGTTTGGATTAGAAAATTCTAAAGATTTTCCGACTCCAATGGGAACTAGCAACAAGGGATTAGGAAGTGAATCTCTTAGTGAAAGTGTAGACGAGAAGCTTTATCGCAGCATGATTGGAAGTCTACTCTACCTCACGGCTAGTCGCCCGGACATATCCTTTAGTGTTGGGATCTGCGCGAGATATCAGTCAGCACCAAAGGAGGTTCACCTGAAAGCGGTGAAACGGATCATCCGGTACGTCAAAGGAACCGTAAATTTCGGAATTTGGTATCCTATGGGAACAAGTCTTGACATTGTAGGATATTCAGATGCCGATTGGGCAGGATCTGTGGATGATCGGAAAAGTACGAGTGGTGCATGTTTTTATCTTGGCCATTGCCTTGTTGCATGGCATAGTAAAAAGCAAAACTGCATTGCACTCTCGACTGCCGAAGCGGAATATATTTCAGCGGGTAGTTGTTCAACCCAACTCATTTGGATGAAAAGTGTGTTGAGCGACTTCCGAATTTCAGCAACTTCGGTAACAATTCTTTGTGACAACACAAGTGCTATAAATATTTCCAAAAACCCTGTGTTGCACTCAAGAACAAAACACATTGAACTTAGATATCATTTTCTAAGAGAGCTAGTTGAATCAAATATTCTTCAACTTTCCTACATTTCAACTGAAGATCAATTAGCTGACATTTTAACAAAACCTTTGGATCAAAAATGATTTATTCATTTGCGTAAGGCAATTGGAATGCTTTCCTTGAAATAATTTCTTTTTGAAACCATTGCTAAGGATAGGTTTTGTTTTGTGTTTTTGTTCAATATCTATGTTTGTACATAGAACATTAATTGAGCATTAGTCATATTGACTTTAACTGCATCCTTTTATATAATTAGAAATTTATTATGCTTTGGATATCATAATAATTCAGTTGATACAATGATCATTTATGTCAATTAAGTCATCTTTTTAAGTGATCAAAGTCAATTTCTCTCTCAAATGATCTCTTGGTATAGTTTTTATCTTATTTGATAATTGAGTCGAGTATGAAATCGAGATTAATCTTTGGTTGAATACTTTATATTTTAAATAATTGATAGCCAATTGAGGGGGAGTTAATGTAAATTGTTATGCTCAAAAGATGTGGAAAGAGTTACATCCTAATGAGGAGTGTGAAAACTACCACCACATGGAGGAAAGAGCTACCACCTCGGTCGTCCGAGTACTGTGTGCAGCTACCACATGTGTTGGGTTATACTAATATGGATCTAAATAGGGGAAAAAACACCTAGAGGGGGGTGAATAGGTGTAAACAATAAACACTCAAAAAAATCATTGCGCTATAAAACCCAATGCGGAAATAAAAATAACACGCAAGATTTTTACGTGGAAAAACTCCAAACCGGAGTAAAAAACCACGGGACCGATAACACGGCGAAATCCACTAGAATTAACACACGTACAAGGTGATATAACGTACTCACAGACGACTCAACCTTTTACCATACGCTCCTAGTCGATCTTCTCCGCTCGCTCCACAACGCGTCTCGAATCCACGATCTGCGTCCAACGCCGAATCCTCAGCGTCCAACGTCGAATCCACGACGTCCGACCGAATCCACGGTCTTCACCCAGTAGCACGCTTCGAATCCACGAACGTACCTCGCTCCGAATCCACGAGAGCGGTTGCACCTTGAATCCACAAGGCCACGCGAGTCCACGCGCCGATTTGGGGTAAATCGT
The DNA here is from genome assembly GCA_029168755.2 of Tillandsia fasciculata. Taxonomy (NCBI): domain Eukaryota; kingdom Viridiplantae; phylum Streptophyta; class Magnoliopsida; order Poales; family Bromeliaceae; genus Tillandsia; species Tillandsia fasciculata. The sequence goes on along the minus strand of JAQOTM010000237.1, from coordinate 139,797 downwards.
TGTTTTTGGGTGGTGATGATCCGCCGAATACTTAGATTAGAAATAGATCGGAAATACCATCTAAGTATTCATTGATTTGATTCTACTCAAAATCTGAGTTTGGAAAACCTAGAATCAAATCAATCAATATAGATGAAGAAACATAGAATTAATCTATTGATTTCCTTTCTTCTCTATATGTGGATCTTTTTCCTTTCGGCTATATTTTTCTATTAAGTCCCGTTCAGTGTGGATGCCCTAGAAAGTGAATACAGGGCCTATTTATAGGTTAGAAACCATTGGAAGAAGATAAGGATCAAAAACAGCCTTTTCTGGAAAATTTTACCGACGGCGATCCGGATTGCAATTGGACGATCCGGATTGCAGTAGCAAGAAAGACGGTTTCCAGAAAAACACTTGTTCGGGATCCGGATCGAAGTCCCCGATCCGGATCGTTCATACAGTTTCACCAAACATCACGTTCGGGATCCGGATTGCAAATCCTGATCCGGATCGTGCAAGCAAAAAGGTAAAACTAGTGTTCGGGATCCGGATCATGAGATGCTGCGATCCGGATTGAACCAGTGTATGAACAAACACCCTTCGGGATCCGGATTGCAAGGCCCGATCCGGATCCTGAACATGTCCCATGTCCAGTTTTTGATTTTTATGCAATTAAACATTCTTCCAGGTGTTTCTACACTACAAGAAGTATTCGGATCACCAGAAATTTTTAGTTAAACATACCTGATCCTTTTGAATTCTTCTTTCTTGAGATTGAGGTATATGATCCAAAGTTCTTTCATCTTCAATCTTCAAGACTTAACACTTTTCACGAAATACGCCAACTCAAATTCCGTAACAATCTCCCCCTTTGGCGGTTTCGTGACAAAACACAAATCCACAAAAGAAAATTCAAAAAGGATATTTTTGTTGCTATCACCATACAACAAAAATTTACAATGGAGATCCAAAAATTTAAAAACATGAGATAAACTCCTAAAACAGACTCTAGACTTAGACATCTGTACTCTCTGCACAAAGAAATCATTCTTGACAAAAGAAATCGTTAGATACCTCAAGAATTGAAACATACAAAACCAAATACAGAGATAGAGTTTATATGATCATCATGACATTTGAGAATTCAGATATGTAAGAGAATCATAGACAAAAACCAACATATCTTCTATGCATTCAAAAACCAAATGTCACAAAATGTTAGTCCAACATCAACTTGTTAGTCATATTACATGCCCAAATAGTTAGTCAAATAGTTAGTAGGGACATGCATCAAATCACAAGATAAAAGCAAAGTTGAAGTTGATGAAGTCATACTTACCTTAATGTTCACACATTCACACAGTTTTCACATCATTGTTCGTTTTCACATCATTGTTCATGTCACTGTTCAAGTCATTGTTCAAGTTCTCTCTAAACTCTCTCCCCCTTTTTGTCACAGAAACACAGCCAAAAATGTAGTCAAAACTACAAAGTTAAAGGAGAGTTAAAAGTTCCATTAACATGAAAAACCTGAGAACTAAAACTAACGCAAAGTAAGAATAAAACTAAATCCTAAAAAGTAAAATCCTGCACAAAAAGAAAAGAGAAAAATAAATGAGTCAAAAAGTAATCATTCATCAGAATCCGAGTCTTCAGAGCTCGTGCAACCCATTTTAGAGAACATCTTTTTCACCCGCTTGTTCATAGAGTTGACCTTTTTGGTTATGGTAATATGAGCTGCCGTGATGATTTCAAGCTCATTGGAGATTCTTTGCTGTTCCTTCAAAATCTGTTCTTGCTTAACGGATAGTCGATGTTGTTGCTTGAAAATCGAAGTTAGTGATGCTTCATCATCCGCGCCGGGTTCTTGTTGAGACGGTGAGGCCGAGGTGCCGACACAAGGTTTCTTCCCAGTAACATGTGGTAATTTGTGAAGCGACTTCACAATCGTTGATTCATCTATCATTCCGCAACTGTGCTGATATGATGTTGAGCTTATATCAATGTCAAACTTTTGTAAGATCCTCATGATGAGTAGAGGAAACGGAAGTCGCTCAGAAGGATGAGGATGCACAATATATCTTGACATTCTATTCCAAATTATGTACGGAATATTCATGTTCAATCCGACAGCCTCAGAGGGATGACCAATGAGATATAAGAACAGCAGTCTCTCCCATCTCACGACCTTGGTCTGCATGTTAGGCAGAATGTTGTAACACGTGATGAAGTTTAGAAATCGGTACTCCAGTCGTAGATGTTTGGATCTTACACTTTTACCATCAGCTGATTTAGTTCCTTCCAAACAAATCTTGTCAATCACGGTTTGCCATAAGGCATTCGTCAAACTTCTTCCCTTTAAAAAGTTGACCCCTGAAGTGTTAGATTCCATTCCAAGGACTTCACCAATTAACTGTGGAGTTATTTTAAGTTTCATCCCTTGGATATTTGTAAAGAAGTGCATTGGTCCATGTTCATCTTCGTGAAGATGTCTTGCATTCGTGTAAAAAGTTCTTACACGATACAAACAATATCCAAGAAGTTCAGGGAATCGGCAGACTTGAATAAGAGAAGCTTGCTCAATTAAGGTTCCAAATTCTGGTGAGTGATTGCGAAGGGCTTCAATGTTGACATGACGCTCACCGATGCATTCACGTCGTTCAAAAGCTCTAAGGCGATCCATGCTGACGAATACTCCTTCCACGCGAGGCGGCGAGTCAGGAACTGTTGGCGTGTCAATACCAGCGTCTCGTCGTAGTCCAAAGCGTTTAGTTACTCGTTTCCTTTTCACAGAGATGGTTGGTGCAGCCATAGGTGCTTTTCCTGTATCCATGGTGGCCTTTCCCTTTGAACCATCAGACGCCTTTTGTTCAGGCAATGAGTCATCATCATCTGTCAATTGAGTCCAATCTACTTCATGACAATCTACTTCTGTGTCACTAACCTCAACAAACTCACCCTTTTGTTGTGTTTTCTTAGCTCTCTTTAGTTTGTTTGTGGCCCGAGTGTGCACCATAGAGACCAAGAGAAGGATTAACCAAGAGAAACTCATTGATCCAAGTGCTTTAAGAAGATTGAAGTTCCTGTGAAGACCAACTCAAGAACACATGAAAAATTGTTAATTTTCAAAAATTTGAAAAATTGTACCCAAACAATCATAATCATGTAGAGAAGCTAAGAATCAAATTAGTTTTGCAAAAAGAATTTTAAAAGTGGATCAATCGCATGATTTTCGAAAATTCCTCTTTTATGCCCTAAAACCGAAATTTTTGAAATCGAAGCCCAAAAATTCGTTAATCAGGTAAAAACCCAGCATAAAATCAAAACTAATCTACCCAGAGTTCTTATTTCAAAAGAAATTTGACCAAAAACCATTCAAAAACGAAAAAGTTCCATGATTTGTACTCACGTTTTGAAGAAAAAAAGAGAAAAACTGTGAAAAACGAGATTTTGATCAATAAAACTTACTTGGATTCGAAGAACTTGAGTTAGGAAGCTTCAAGATGCAAATATTCTAGAGAGAGAAGCTCTAGAGACTTGAGAATAAAAGATTAGGGTAAAAGAATTCGAAATCTCTTCGTTCTATTAAAAACCCTAGCCGTGATCCGGATCGGATCGAGAATGTGATCCGGATCGGCTACCCGCAGGAAACAGCCTGCGTTCGGGATCCGGATCACTTACCCCGATCCGGATCGGCTTCAACTTTTTCTCCAGAAAATTTTAGAAAAATTTCATAAAATCCAGAAAAAGTATGTAAGCACTTTACCATATCAACTTTAAACAAAAATCATCGTTTCATACAACAAGAAATAGATTATACTAAATCTATCAAAAATACTCAAAAATGAAACGAAAATTTATGGAAATTAAAACACTTAAAGTTGAACAACTTCAATCACATCTATCCTGATCTTATGCGTAATGCCTTTATCAAATCATCAATTTTGGTAAAGAAAATGAAATACAAAGATCAATAGATGTTTGAAATCCCAGATAAGTTAGATAATATATCTAGACAATCTGTTGAAGGAGTGGCTCTTTGAGCATCTTTTATCAAAATTCCACCTTATACCAACCTTGAAATTTGACAGAGTCAAGTATTTCAATATTCAGTTTATTAAATTCAAAAATTGACGAAACAATGCTTGGTATTCATGTGGTAGCTGCACACAGTACTCGGACGACCGAGGTGGTAGCTCTTTCCTCCATGTGGTGGTAGTTTTCACACTCCTCATTGGGATGTAACTCTTTCCACATCTTTTGAGCATATTACTTTTCTTTGACTCCCCCTCAATTGGCTATCAATTATTTAATATATAAGGTATTCAACCAAAAATTGATCTCGCATTCATACTCGACTAAGCAATCAAATAAGATAATGACTATACCAAGAGATCATTGAGAGAGAAATTGACTTTGATCACTTAAAAGATGACTTAATTAACATAAATGATCATTGCAACATTGAAATATTATGATATCAAAAGCATAATAAATTTCTAAATGTGTGAAAGATGCAATTAAAGTTAATTATGATTTATGCTCAATTAATGTCCTATGTACAAAACATAGATAACGAACAAAACAAAAACAAAAACAAAACCTAACCTAAGCAAAAGTTTCAAAAAGGTTATTTCAAGGAAAGCATGCCAATTGCTTTACGCAAGTGAATAAAACGTTTTTGATCCAAAGGTTTTGTTAAGATATCAGCTAATTGATCCTCAGTTGAAATATATGACAGTTGAAGAATATTTGATTCAACTAGCTCTCTAAGAAAATGATATCTAAGTTCAATATGTTTTGTTCTAGAGTGCAACACAGGGTTTTTGGAAATGTTAATAGCACTAGTGTTGTCACATAAAATGGTTACCGAAGATGCTGAAATCCGGAAATCGCTCAACACGCTTTTCATCCAAATCAATTGGGTTGAACAACTTCCTGCAGAAATGTACTCCGCTTCGGCAGTCGAGAGTGCTATGCAGTTCTGCTTTTTACTGTGCCATGCAACAAGGCAATGGCCAAGATAGAAGCATGCACCACTCGTGCTTTTCCGATCATCCACCGATCCAGCCCAATCGGCATCTGAGTATCCAACTATATCCAAACTTGTTCCCATAGGATACCAAATTCCGAAATTTATCGTTCCTTTGATGTATCGGATGATCCGTTTCACCGCTTTCAGGTGAACCTCCTTCGGTGCTGATTGATATCTCGCGCAAATCCCAACACTGAAGGATATATCCGGGCGACTAGCCGTGAGATACAGTAGACTTCCAATCATACTGCGATACAGTTTCTCGTCTACATTCTCACTATGTGATTCACTTCCAAGTCCCTTATGGCTAGTTCCCATTGGAGTCGGAAAATCCTTAGAATTTTCTAGATCAAACTTTTTGACCAACTCCATTGCATACTTGGATTGACACAAGTGAATACCTTCATCATTTTGTTTAACTTGTAATCCAAGAAAATAAGTCAATTCGCCCATCATGGACATCTCAAATTCGCTTTCCATGGTCTCCGCGAATTTAGAAGCATCATTATCTCTTGTTGCGCCAAATACAATGTCATCGACATAGATTTGTGCTACAATGAAATTGTTTTGATAATGCTTCACAAAGAGAGTCCTGTCAGCTCCCCCTCGAGTATAGCCCTTTTCCAAAAGGTGCTTTGTCAACCTTTCGTACCATGCTCGCGGTGCTTGTTTCAGACCGTAAAGAGCCTTTTTCAGTCGAAAAACATGGTTAGGTAGTTTATGGTCCACAAAACCTTTCGGTTGAGCCACATAAACTTCCTCATTTAAAAAACCATTTAAAAATGCGCTCTTAACGTCCATTTGAAATAATTTGATTTTAAAATGACAAGCTATCGCAAATAAGATACGAATGGACTCGAGTCTAGCTACAGGGGCGAAAGTTTCGTCAAAGTCTATACCTTCTACTTGAGAGTAGCCTTGAGCAACTAAGCGTGCTTTGTTCCTGATGATAGTACCATCTTCATTTTTCTTGTTCTTGAAAATCCATTTGGTACCTATCACATTGTGTTGCTTCGGAGGCTTCGTTAATTCCCAGACTTTGTTTCGCTCAAATTGATGGAGCTCTTCCTGCATTGCTTCAATCCAGTAGTCATCTTGAAGAGCTTCATCAACATTCTTTGGTTCGATTAAAGATACGTAGCATGCGAATCTGCAAACCAATTGTCTCCGAGTTCTAACTCCTTCTTGTGGGTCTCCAATGATGTTCGATTCAGGATGATCCTTGGAGATGCGTAACGTTTGAGGTAAGGGAGTAGTCGGAGGTACTTGAGATGATTCCTCCCAAAGATGGTTGACGAGTTGGCCCCATTAAATCCATGTGTAAAAGTTCCAAAGGCCGTTTTGTACCCATGTGGTTCAAGTTCTTGTGTGCAGTCCTGGACTGTTTACCCTTTTGGCAACCCCCACACACAATGTTTTGTTCAAAAGAAAGTTTAGGAACCCCCTTGACCACATCTTTGTTTGAAATTCTAGCAAGTTCCTTAAAATTTATGTGACCTAGCCTTTCGTGCCAAAGTGTTTCATTTTTCAAAGAAGCTAGGTTACACTTTTCAGAAAATTTACTAGGAACAACATAACAATTGTTTTCAGATCTAACCCCTTTTAAAAAGAAAACATGGCTCTTGTCAGTTACAGTACATTCATCAGATGAAAAATTAACTGAGTAACCATTGTCACAAAGTTGACTTATGCTTATGAGGTTAGTCTTAAGGCCATTAACAAATAACACATTATTTAGAACCGGGCCATCCGGAATAGCGATAGTTCCTTTTCCAACAATCTTGGAAGACCGACCATCTCCGAAAACAACAAGTCCTCCGGAGATTTTCTCAAAGGTTTGAAAACAGTTTTTGTCACCGGTCATGTGACGGGAACACCCGCTATCCAGATACCAAGACGAACTATCATATGCATGCAAGGAGATATTGGTAACGAGACAAGGAAAAATTTCACCTTTGCGCACCCAAACCTTTTTGGAATGCGTCGGTAATGGTCGTGAGGTTACTCGCCTAGGTGAGAGCGTCTTGTTTGAAGTATTGCTGCTCCTTGATGATGTCGTCTTGAGCGGTGAACTACCAAGGCTCTTTTCCTTTAAATGATTTGCATTTGATTTCTGAGGAATCACCTTTTTGGTAGTCATTGCAAGAGGTGCTTGAGGTGTGCGTTTGGCTCCCGTCTTGCAATTTCTCCTTATGTGCCCTGAAATGCCACAACGAAAACATACCTTAGTTCTTGACGATCCCGAGGAGGATGAAGTAGGCTTGTTGTCGTTGATTGTCGTGAATTCCGGTGTCGGAGGAGGAGGTACCGACTGAGGCACAAAAACTGTCCCACTCGAACTTGGAATGTCTCCAGTTTGAGTGTACCCGAGGCCGAACTTATTTGTTTGACCAAGACCAAGAAGTCTATCCAACTTACTCCTTCCAGAAGAAAATCGCTGTAAGTCATCTTTGAGTTGGAGAATGGTCTTTGTCATTTCCATTTTATCCCGTCGAGCCTCGTCGTAGAGCTTTGAGAAATGATTCGCTTTATCCACCAAATTTGTATGTTCTTTCTCGAGAAGCTCATTTTCCTCTTGAAGGGAAACATTTGCTTTGGCTAGATTATCCCTTTCCACTTCAAGAGCGTTTGAGAGAGAAGATGCCCTTTTTGCTTCTTCTTCGAGATCCTGCAATCTCCCTCTCAAACTCCGGTTTTGCTTTGCCAGTTTCTTTGAATCCCGTAAAAGCTTATGGTAGGCAAGAGCAAAATCTTCACCTTCAGAATTGCTCGATTCGCTGTCCGTAGCGTTCTTTTCAACAAGGGAGGAGTTGGACAAGGAATCGGAGGTACTAGCCATCAAGCACATGAAGGGTGAAGATGTAGTGGACGCGTGGAATGCTGTCGCGTTGTCTTCTTCATCACTTGAGGATGACTCATTTGACGTGGAGTTGTCATCCCAAGTAACGACTTGCATCGCTTTCTTCTTTGCCGGATTCTTGTTGGGACACTCCGTTGCAATGTGGCCGTAGCCTCGACATTTGAAGCACTGTACTTGTCCCTCTGAACTTTTCTTATCCTTTGAGAAGTTCTCTTGCTTTCTTGACTTGTAGCTTGAAGAACCCTTGCCTTTCTTGGACTTTCCGAAGGATGGAGTTTTGCTTGAATTACCCCTTCGAAAGTTGCGGCGAAACTTCCTTGTCAAGAGAGCGAGCTGCTTCTCAAAGTCCTCCATAGATAGGTTCTCGTCATCGTCCGAGGAGGATGAATCCGCGTCTTCTTCTTTGTTGTTTTCAATGCATAACCTGAAGACTTAGAAGAGGATGCCTTTCCAGAAGAATAGTTAGTAGGAAATGTCATTTCATAAGTTTGTAATGCACCAACTAATTCTTCTACACGCATTTCGTCCGGGTGTTTAATTGTTTCAATGGCTGCGACCTTCGGGCGAAATCGTTCAGGAAGAGTTCTTAAAATCTTTCTTACAACTTTAAATTCTGGAATCTTCTCTCCCAAGTTAGCACATGAGTTTACGATGTCTTGCAATCGTGTGTAATAGTCAGTGAAAGATTCATTTTCTGCCATAGAAATAGAGTCAAACTTGCTCGTAAGCATTTGCAGTTTCTGAATCTTCACAAGGTTAGTTCCCTCATGCGTAACTTGAAGAACATCCCAGATTTCTTTCGCAGTCTCACATGCCGAGACGCGAGAGAACTCTGTTTGTGACAAAGCATTAAATAGAGCATTAATTCCTTTGCCATTGTAAGAAGATGAATCTATCTCTTCCTTGGTCCATTTCGACCTAGGTTTTAAGGTGCGAACATCAGAAATAATTTCAGTTGGATTAGACCATCCTAATTCAATTGATTGCCACACCCTTTCGTCGATGGAAATTAAAAAGGCTTTCATCCGTACTTTCCAGTACGCATAATTTGTTCCATCAAAGAAAGGGGGTCGATTGATGTTTCCACCTTCAACCATTGTTTACAACCCTATTCCCGCTCTGATACCACTTGTTGGGTTATACTAATATGGATCTAAATAGGGGAAAAAACACCTAGAGGGGGGTGAATAGGTGTAAACAATAAACACTCAAAAAATCATTGCGCAATAAAACCCAATGCGGAAATAAAAATAACACGCAAGATTTTTACGTGGAAAAACTCCAAACCGGAGTAAAAAACCACGGGACCGATAACACGGCGAAATCCACTAGAATTAACACACGTACAAGGTGATATAACGTACTCACAGACGACTCAACCTTTTACCATACGCTCCTAGTAGATCTTCTCCGCTCGCTCCACGACGCTTCTCGAATCCACGATCTGCGCCCAACGCTGAATCCACAGCGTCCAACGTCGAGTCCACGACGTCCGACCGAATCCACGGTCTTCACCCAGTAGCACGCTTCGAATCCACGAACGTACCTCGCTCCGAATCCACGAGAGCGGTTGCACCTTGAATCCACAAGGCCACGCGAGTCCACGCGCCGATTTGGGGTAAATCGTTGTTTTTGGGTGGTGATGATCCGCCGAATACTTAGATTAGAAATAGATCGGAAATACCATCTAAGTATTCATTGATTTGATTCTACTCAAAATCTGAGTATGGAAAACCTAGAATCAAATCAATCAATATAGATGAAGAAACATAGAATTAATCTATTGATTTCCTTTCTTCTCTATATGTGGATCTTTTTCCTTTCGGCTATATTTTTCTATTAAGTCCCGTTCAGTGTGGATGCCCTAGAAAATGTATAAAGGGCCTATTTATAGGTTAGAAACCATTGGAAGAAGATAAGGATCAAAAACAGCCTTTTCTGGAAAATTTTACCGACGGCGATCCGGATTGGAATTGGACGATCCGGATTGCAGTAGCAAGAAAGACGGTTTCCAGAAAAACACTTGTTCGGGATCCGGATCGAAGTCCCCGATCCGGATCGTTCATACAGTTTCACCAAACATCACGTTCGGGATCCGGATTGCAAATCCTGATCCGGATCGTGCAAGCAAAAAGGTAAAACTAGTGTTCGGGATCCAGATCATGAGATGCTGCGATCCGGATTGAACCAGTGTATGAACAAACACCCTTCGGGATCCGGATTGCAAGGCCCGATCCGGATCCTGAACATGTCCCATGTCCAGTTTTTGATTTTTATGCAATTAAACATTCTTCCAGGTGTTTCTACACTACAAGAAGTATTCGGATCACCAAAAATCTTTAGTTAAACATACCTGATCCTTTTGAATTCTTCTTTCTTGAGATTGAGGTATATGATCCAAAATTCTTTCATCTTCAATCTTCAAGACTTAACACTTTTCACGAAATACGCCAACTCAAATTCCGTAACAACATGTATACCAAGCATGGTTTTTCAAATTGATTAAGTAAAATGCTTTTCGGAATTCTTGACCCCGTCAAATTCCAAGGTTGGTATAAGGTGGGAATTTTAATGAAAGATGCTCAAAGAGCCACTCTCTTCAACAAATTGACTAGATACATTATCTAACATATTTAGGATTTCAAACATGTATTGATCTTGGTATTTCATTTTCTTTACCAAATTAATGATTTGATAAAGGCATTACTCATAAGATCATGATAGATGTAATTGAACTTGTTCAACTTTAAGGGATTTAATTTTTATAAATTTTCGTTTCATTATTTAGATATTTTTGATAGATTTTGCATAATCTATTTCTTTTTATATGAAACGATGATTTTCATTTAAAGTTGATACACAAAAGTGCTTACAATCTTTTTCTGGATTTTCTGGAATTTTTCTGAATTTTTTTGAAGAAAAAGCTTAAAGCCGGTCCGGACTGGACAATCCGTTCCAGATCCCGAACGCAGGAGTTCCTGCGGGTAGCCGATCCGGACTGGATTCTTGAGGCAGTCCGGACAGCGGCTAGGGTTTTATATAGAACAAAAGGGTTTTGATTTCTTTTTACTTCAATCTTTTGTTCCTAAGTCTCCAGAGCTTCTCTCTCTAGAAAACAACCAATTTGGAGCCTTTCCAACTCAAGTTCTTCGATTCAAAGTGAGTTTTCTTGATCAAAACTTCAGTTTTTTCACTGTTTTGATCTTTTTGCTCAAAACGTGAAGGAAATCATGTAACTTCTTCGTTAGAGATTGGTTTTTGGTCAAATTTCTTTTGAAATAAGAACTCTGAGTAGATTAGTTTTGATTATATGCTAGGTTTTCTCTTGATTAACGAATTTTTAGGCTTCGATTTCTACAATTTCGGTTTTATGGCATATAATGAGAATTTTTGAAAATCATGGAATTGATCTATTTTTAAAATTCTTTTTGCAAAACTAATTTGATTCCTAGTCTCTCTACACGATAATGATTGTTTGGGTACAATTTTTTGAATTTTTGAAAATTAATATTTTTTTTCATGTTCTTGAGTTGTTGCTCACAGGATTCTCTTTTTCACAAAAGATAGCAGAGATGGTGATCACCTGGATAATCTTTCTTCTAACTGCTATGGTTCACACTAGGGCAACGAATAAATTGAAAAGAGCAGAGAAAACTCTTCGAAAAGGGGAGTGTGTTCTTGTTAATGACTGTAGGACCCCTGAACCCCATTCAGCTTTTCCCGTGAATCCACTGTGCAAACACCTGTTGATGGTGTATCTGGCCCATAGTGCATCAAAGGGATGCCACAGATGGACCCTGTGAGCTTCGGTTAGCTGTATTGGCCTTCGGCTGCTTTTGCCGAATTTTAGAAAAGGATTTAGGCCAAACGGAGGGTGGATTTGGATTCAGCGCGGAAAAACGCTTGAAAATGGCTCTTTGTTTGCTAAATTCTGAGTCCGGATGCCCAAAAACGGACTCCCGAAAAATTTATTGGATTTCTGGTGCATGGGGGAGCCGTGGACCGGCGGGGGTGCCACGTGGCAGGCCCTGATTGGCCGGCGCACGCGGCCGGGTCCACGGAGCACAGGGGATTGGGCCGGGGTGCACCGCGGCGCGCGTGGACCGGCGGGTGTCCACGTGGCAGCGTCCGATTGGGCGGCTTAGGTGCGCTCAGTCTGCGGGAGCGCGCGGGGAGGCGTGGACCGGGGGCGCGCCACGTGGCAGCACCCGGTTGGCGGGCGCATGAGCGCGCGGTCCACACAGCGCGCGGGGCAGGTGTCGGGGGCAGGCGCCGTACCGCGGGCAGGTGGCCGTACGCGGGGCAGGCGCGGGCGACGTGGGCAGCGCCACGTGGCGCCCGCTGATTCGCGGGCGCCACCTACCGCGTTGACTGCGGGCAGGACACGTGGCAGGCGCCGGCGGGGCTTGCATGGCTGCCGCCTGTTCGGGCGACACGTGGTGAGCGTCGGGGCGGGTCGGACGAAGCCTGGATCCCGTCCGACCGCGTGTTTTGGGCTGGGCCGCACTGTGCGCGCCCGAAAGTTGTGGGCCGGGCCGCACTGTGCGCGCCCGGAAATTTCCGGGCGCCCGAAAGTTGGGACATGTTGGGAATTTTCCCAAAAGATTTCTTCAGCCTATAAATACCAGCCCGAGCCCTCTTCTTTGGCTTTTTTCTCTCAACCCGCGCATCATCTGCCCGAGCCACCGTTAGGAGATTTGTTCACCTCTTAATCCTTGATCTTCCTGCCAAGTTCTAGGATTTTAGGAGCACGCATCCCGAGGTTCTCTATTTTTCGGCGCGGCGCGATGTTGTGGTTCCTGTGTTCTTCTTCGGCGCAGCAGCAGTGTTTTAGCTCCCCTGGGCTACCCCGAGGTCCTTTTTCAGCGATTTTTACGCCGGCTGACTCCTATCAGGTAGGGCTTCAACTTTCATTTTGATCACACTTTCCTGTTTCGAGGTTTTGGCACGGATCCCGAGGCAAAATAGTGACCCCTTTTTCTGTGTGGATTTGTGTGACAGCGGCAGAGTATTTTGGCCGTATCTTCGCGCACAAGCGTCAGACGGAAACGAGCTTATACAACTTTTTCATCTACAGATCGCAAGGAACGCGCTCGTATTTTTCTTGGAATTTCCTGAGTTTTATTTCGAGGTGAAAATCACTGTTTTCTCAGTGTACAGTGTGCAGTTTTTCTTCACAGTTTGTTGTTTGGATTACCACCTTGCCGAATTTATATCTTGACTTACCGAACTCAGATTTGGGTGTGCAAGCTACCGTTGCGAAGCCATCGACGCGAGGATCGCCGTGATATTTTTCTGGGAATTTTCTGGGCACTTTCTGCGGGTGATAATTTGACAGTTTTGAGACAGATGTTTTATGTGATTATAAGAGCAATATTTGGGAGCCTAAGTGTATTTAGTGGACTTTGTATTGTGCCAGGAGTGTTACGGGTGTGCTGAATCTGTTGGAGCAAGGAATTAGAGTTTTTGGTATTTTTCAGCTGTACGGATTTGCACAGTTGCGCTTCAGGTGGGTGGTTGTTGTACTCCTCTCCTTTGGTATGCCCACTAGGAATGTCAGAGTACCCCCGATTTGATGATGCTAAATCTGTTGTTGGTAGACTTGCATGCTCTAGGAAATTAATTATTGGTTATTTGATCCATGATAATTGTGTTAGAATGATCACTTTATTTAATCGCTTAATTATTCTGGACTGCATGTTTAGGGGCAGAATAGTGATTGAGGACTGCAAAATTGATGATTGTTCATATGAGACTGTCACCTTAGCTTATGTCACTCTAAACTGTTTATTCTTGGAAAATGGACAAAATATTGGGACAATGCATGATTAAACGGGTCACTTAATTATGTCATCTTTTACTGCTATTGTCACGCCCCGGGTGTAAACCAGAACCCGGGCCCGTCTACAGATCCGCCGTGCATGCGGTATTTCCGGGGAAGGGGATACTTGTTCCGGATGGTCACTTTATTCAATTCCCTATAATCCACACACAACCGCAGTGACCCATCCTTCTTCTTCACAAACAACACAGGCGCTCCCCACGGAGAAACACTGGGTCTGATGAAGCCCCTATCCAAAAGATCCTGAAGCTGGGCTTTCAACTCCCTCAACTCAGCTGGCGCCATCCTATAGGGTGCCTTTGAGATTGGTGCAGTCCCAGGGACTACATCAATCACAAACTCAATCTCCCTCTCCGGCGGCATCGCCGTCAACTCAGGGGGAAATACATCTGGGAACTCTCGGACAATAGGGATATCCTCGAGTCCCAGTGCCGCCGTAGGTACCTCCACCACAGTGGCCAAAAAGGCAGTGCAACCTCTGCTCAACATCCTCCTAGCTCTGGCCGAGGAAATGGTCGCTGCGAACAGCGTGCTCTGGCAGCCTCTGAAGATGAACTCCTCCTGGCCTGGCTCGCGAAGAGTCACCGTCCTCTCTCTGCAGTCGATCGTGGCGGAGTACCGTGATAGCCAATCCATCCCCAACACCAAATCAAAATCATGGAGCTGCTGCAAGACAAGCAAGTCTGCAGGCAAAATCCAAGGCCCCAACTGCACCGGGCATGCCACACAACGCTCCTCGACATGCAAAATATGATCAGGAATCCGCACCTCTAATGTACATGACAAGGACTCTACCTCTAGACCATGAAGTGATGCAAATGCTCGACTAATGAAAGAATGCGAAGCTCCAGTGTCAAATAAAGAGCGAGCCCGAATGCCAAAGAGTAGAATAATACCTGCCACCACCTGGTCTGCCGCTGGAGAATCCGCCAACTGGGCGGCATACACCCGCCCGCTCGGTGCTGGAGGTCGGGAATCTGTAGGGTAGGAGGTGGACGGCCTGCTCGCTGGAGCATAAGGCCGCTGAGCTGATGGCCGCTGCTGCTGAGGGGGATATGGAGCCGACGCCGAAGAAGGTGCCGAAGAAGTAGCAAGGGGGCAAGTAGCTCGCACATGCCCTGGCTGTCCACAACGGAAGCATCGACCCCATCTCTGGTCACAAGTGATGGCGGCATGCTGACTGCCGCAGAAGATACATCGGTCAGAAGATCGGGGCTGTCTCGGCTGCTGCTGCTGTCTCGAGGACTGCTGCTGAGATCTCTGCTGCCTCTGCTGCGATCTCTGCTGCTGGTGCTGCTGCTGATGCTGCTGCGGTCTCTGGGGTCCACCAGGCCCTCTCCTATCAGATCGCCCACGGCCGTAAGACTGGGACTGCGGCGGCCGTGGCGGTCTCCAAGAGCTGGCCTGTCCCCCGTCCTCTGGGGCTGGTCGCTTCCTATCGGAACTCTGCGCGACCGCGGCCCTCCGTCTGGCCACCTCCTGATCGCCTCTCTCCACCACTGTGCGTGCTCTGCGGCTGCCTCCAGGGTCTGAAATCTCTGGGCATGCACAAGTGTGAAAATCTCTGGGCGAAGGCCTGCCTCAAACATCTCTACCTGGTGTGGACCGTCACGAGCGACGAAGGGCACACAGTTCAGCAACTCCATGAACTCCTGGAAATAGGCATGGGCCGATCGATCGCCCTGCTGCAGATTCTTCACTTCGTCCTCCAACTTCTTCTTCACACTGGTAGAAAAATAGGTGTCCAACACCATCCGTTTGAACTCCTCCCAAGGCAACAGCCGAGTGATCCGGAACTCCAAAGGCTCTACCCGCTGCCACCAAAAATCAGCATCTCCGTCCAAACAGTGCACCGCCATGTGCACACGATACCTCGGGTCGATGAAGAAGTTCCGAAAAAGCTTCTCCATCGCAGAAAGCCATCTCCCAACATCCCGGGGCTGAGCATCCCGCCCCGAGAATCTAGGTGGTCCCCGCTGAACAAACGTAGAGAGTTTGTCAGCAAAATCCCGCTCCTCCTCCGCAGTCAAAGGCTGAATAGCTCCAGGAGCCCCGCTACTCGAAGATGGCGCTGACGGCACAAAAGGTGCAACAGGAGGCACAGGGGCCTCAGGAACAGCTGGGGGTGGCGCCTCCCTCTGAGCAAGCAGCTGCTCAATCCTCTGCTCCTGGCGGCGCTGACCCTCCGCCAACTGGGCCACCAAGGCCCTCAACTCAGTAAGCTCGGGGGGTGTAGGCTGCTCTGGCTCAACAGGGGGCGAAGGGACACCCCGAGTGGGAATCCGACGTCGAGGAGGCATCCTGCCACAAGAAACCAAGCATCAGCAACAAAACCCCACACGACCCAATCTGGCGAAAGTCAAAAGACATCCCCCTATTTCTGTAACCTTATGTTGTCTGCAGCCAACATAATGGTTCAACAGAAATAGACTATGTCAATCCCTCTTCACTCACAGGAAGAGTTAACTATAAAAATCACCGACTTTCGTAGAATGTCACGCCACTCACGCCCTATCATCCTAGGGTCTGTCCAAAAGCCTAGGGTTTCCTAAGTCCCAACTGACCTATCCCTAAGCTCTGATACCAACTTAATCTGTCACGCCCCGGGTGTAAACCAGAACCCGGGCCCGTCTACAGATCCGCCGTGCATGCGGTATTTCCCACATACACGAAGCGTCGGTAACCTGCTCAGATATAAGAAATAACAATAAAAGAGCATAATAATCAGAGCTAAACTAAAACTACTGTATCTCAGACAGAAGCTGGAAGTAAAAAGTACAACAGTGAAATAAAATACAGATGTCTCTCCCAGCTCACCACTAAAATACAAACAGCTGGCAGAAGCCAGTCCCAAAAAGAAAATAAATAACAACTGTCTGAGAAGTCCAGGTACCCAAAAATCTCCAGCTACAACCCTCTGGAGGCTCTCTATCTAGTCCGCGATGCGCTTGCCCCGATCAGTTGCTGACGGCCCAGCAACTCCCACTGAGGACTCTGCAAAACAAGGGGAAAGAAAGAAACAAGAAAACAATGGGGGTAAGTACTACTATAAACAGTAGCCTCCCCTAGTGGGTAAAGCCTCAGCTCAGATATGCCCACCAGGTGATCAGAGGCAAAAAGGGAAAGGAAAAGAAAGGGGGTGCAGATGAATAAGCACTGATAAAATACTATCCCTAAAATGCCTCTATATGATAACTCAACACAGATGGGAAAAGGAATGCATCAGTAAATAGAAGCCTGTCCAAAGGACCCAATCTGACCGCCAGTGGACACTGGCACTGCCTGCTCTGCCGCGACGGGTATGCCAGCCTACGCATAACACCGAAGCAAAAGGAGTCCCCAGGACTCAAAGCCTGTCTGCCGCGCACTCCGGAGTCGCACTCGTGGGGAGCGACCCACACGAGGAAAGTAAGTAACCACAAGTAACCTGATATAGCAGGACTGGATCGAGACTCAATGAAGTGGGAAAAACCCTCCACTAAAGAAAGCCCGATCCCCAGAACACCCAATCTGATGCAATAGTACAAGCCGGTCAACCACCCAAGATCCGTGGTCGCCGCAACACCCTGTCATAAACCCAACCTGTCCCAAATCCCCAATACCTGACTACACCGTCCAACACACGCTCGAACCTGAGCGACTAAGCCGCAAGTGTCAATAATAGGAGAAGAAAAGAGTAAATGCATGGTTTCTCCTAAGTCAAGTCCCAAAAATAGTAAAGCAGTAAAAGATGACATAATTATGTGACCAATTTAATCATGCATTGTTCCAATAATTTTGTCCAGTTTCCCAGAATAACAGTTTAGAGTGACATAAGCTAGGGTGACAGTCCCGTAAGAATAATCATCAGTTTTGCAGTCCTCAAATATTATTACTTTGCCTCTAAGCATACAGTCCAGAAATTAAGCGATTAAAACAAGTGATCAATCTAACAATAATTTTTCATGGATCAGATAGCCAATAATTTGCTCCCTAAAGCATGCGAGTCTACCAATCAACACATTTGGCATCATTAAATCAGGGGTACTCTGATATTCCTAGTGGGCATAACAAAGGAGAGGAGTACAACAACCACCCACCTGGTGTGCAAACTGTCCAAGTCCGTACAGCTAGAAAATACCAAAACTCCAAATCCTTGCTCCCACAAATTCAGCACACCCGAAATACTCCTGGTACAATATAAAATCCACTAATTACACTAGGCTCCCAAATATTACACTTATAACCACATACAACCTCGGATTCAAAACTGTTAAATTATCACCTGCAGAAAGTGCCCAGAAAATTCCAAGAAAAATATCACAGCGATCCTCGCGTCGATAGCTTCGCAACGGTACCTTGCACGCCCAAATCTGAGTTCGGTAAGTCCAGATAAAAATTCGGCAAGGGGGTACACTCATACAAAAATCTGTGCTAAAAACTGTGCACTGTTCACAGAGGAAACAGTAATTTTCACCTCGAAATAAACCTCACAAAAATCCAAGAAAAATACGAGCGCGTTCCTTGCGATCCGTAGATGAAAAAGTTGTATAAGCTCGTTTCCGTCTGACGCTCGTGCACAAAGATACGGCCAAAATACCCCGCTGCTGTCAAGGAAATCCACACAGAAAAAGGGGTCACTGTTTGCCTCGGGATCCATGCCAAAACCTCGAAACGGGAAAGCGCGACCAAAACGGAAAATGAAGTCCTACCTCTTAGGAGTCTGCCGGCGCAAGAATCACAGCAAAGTGATCTCGGGGTAGCCCAGGGGAGCTAAAACACTGTCGCTGCGCCGAAGAAGAACACAGGAAAGCAACGTTGCGCCGCGCCGTAAAATGGGGAACCTCGGGATTCGAGCCTCCTAAAATCTTGAAAGTTGGCAGGAAGATCAAAGGTGAAGAGGTGAACAACTTTGCTTGAGGGAGCTCGAGCAGAAAGTGAAAGGGTTGAGAGAAAAGAAGCAAAGAAGGGGGCTCGGGTTGGCTTTTATAGTGCAGTTGGAACAATTGGGAAAATTCCCATTTTGTCCCGAAATTCGGGCGCCCGGAAATTTCCGGGCGCGCACAGTGCGGCCCGGCCCAGCACTTTCGGGCGCGCACAGTGCGGCCTAGTCCACCACGCGGCCCAATTCACCACTCCCTCGGGCCCCGCTGCACCCGGAGCACCTGTGCCCGCAAATGGCGACGCGCCACGTGGCCTCGGCAGTCCGTGCACCGCGCACGTCGCGCCGTGCACCGCGCACGTCGCGGCTGACCCGGGCCGTACGGCCACCTGCCCCGCCGTACGGCCACCTGCCCCGGTCAACCACTCCATCGATTGCGTGGACCGGGAGCACAACACCGGACCAAACACCTCACGCCACGTGTCCACCCGGTCTATCGTGCACCCGGGCCCAAATTCCGTAGACCGTGCCTCAAGAACCAACCAACCCCAAGCCGCCACGTGGCACCGCCCTGGTGCACGACCGCCGCCGTGGACCGCGCGCCTGCCCGCGCGCCCGGGCGCCTGCCCGCGCCCTGCCCGCGCCGCGTGCCGCCGCCTGCCGCCTGCCCGAGGCCGCGCCGCCGCCTGCCGGCGCTGCCCGCCGCCGCCGGCGATCGCCGGAGACACTGTTCCGGCGTGAACAGTACCCACCAGCTCAAAAACGACAAGCAAATAGCCCATCTTGACCGTTTTCGCGCGCTGATTCCAAAAACGATATCCGTTTCGCCAAAATCCGCCTCTAAAATTTGCCGGAGGCTCCCGCAAATACCAGAAACTGCGAAACTTCTGGAAGCCCGCTTTTGGGCATCCGGACTCAGAATTAGGCAAACAAAAAGCCATTTTTAAGCGTTTTTCCGCACTGAATCCAAATCCACCCTCTGTTTGGCCAAATTCCTTTTCTAAAATTCGGCAAAAGCAGCCGAAGGCCAATACAGCCAACCGAAGCTCACAGGGTCCATCTGTGCATCCCTTTGATGCACCATGGGCCAGATACACCATCAACAGGTGTTTGCACTGTGGATTCATGGGAAAAAGCTGCATGGGGGTTCAGGGTCCTACAGCTATACTATCTTTTGGGACTTGACTTAGGAGAAATCATGCATTTATTCTTTTCTTCTCCTATTATTGATAGACTTGAGGTATAGTTGCTCGGGTTCGAGCGGGGGTTGGACAGTGTAGTCAGGTGTTGGGGATTTGGGACAGGCTGGGCTCTATGACAGGGTGTTGCGGCAACCACGGACCTTGGGTGGTTGACCGGGTTGTACTATTGCATCAGATTGGGTGATTGGGGATCGGGCTTTCTTTAGTGGAGGGTTTTTCCCACTTCATTGAGTCTTGATCCAGTCCTGCTATATCAGGTTACTTGTGGTTACTTACTTTCCTCGTGTGGGTCGCTCCCCACGAGTGCCACTCCGGAGTGCGCGGCTGACAGACTTTGAGTCCTGGGGACTCCTTTTGCTTCGGTGTTATGCGTAGGCTGGCATACCCGTCGCGGCAGAGCAGGCAGTGCCAGTGTCCACTGGCGGTCAGATTGGGTCCTTTTGACAGGCTTCTTGATACTGATGCATCCTTTTCCCATCTGTGTTGGGTTATCATGTAGAGGCATATTAGGGATAGCATTTTATCAGTTGTCACATTTATCTGCACCTCCCTTTCTTTTCCTTTCCCTTTTTGCCTCTGATCACCTGGTGGGCATATCTGAGCTGAGGCTTTACCCACTAGGGGAGGCTACTGTTTATAGTAGTACTTACCCCCATTGTCTTTTCTTGTTTCTTTCTTCCCCTTTGTTTTGCAGAGTCCTCTGCGGGAGTTGCTGGGCCGTCAGCAACTGATCGAGGTAAGCGGATTGCGGACTAGATAGAGAGCCACCCGAGGGTTGTAGCTGGAGATTTTGGGTACCCGGTCTTCTCAGACAGCTTTTGTTTGTTTCTTTTTGGGTCTGGCTTCTGCCAGCTGTTTGTACTTTTGTTGTGAGCTGGGAGAGACATCTGTATTTATTTCCACTGTTGTACTCTTTTACTTCCAGCTTCTGTCTGAGATACAGTAGTTTTAGTTTAGCTCTGATTATATTGCTCTTTTATTATTATTTCTTATATCTGAGCAGGTTACCGACGCTTCGTGTATGTGGGAAATACCGCATGCACGGCGGATCTGTAGACGGGCCCGGGTTCTGGTTTACACCCGGGGCGTGACAATGACTCAGAGACTGAATCTGAAAAGGAAGAGGTGAACTGGGATGAATTGATGGACGATGAAACAACGCCTATTAAGTCGACACGAAAGACCCCTGATTCACCAAAAGGAAAGACTGCTGTGGATAAAGGTAAAGCACCAATGACATCATCATCTATCTCGATGAAAAGAAAAAGACTGGCTCGACAGTTTGGACGAGCACGAGGGGTTGAAATTAATGAACCAATAGCTCCTGATTCTCCACCCCGTGAGGAACAAGTATCTGTTAATACAGACCGTCTAAGGGCGTTTGAGAATAGAGAATGCATCGGTGAAAGGCATGTTAACGTTGGGGCTCTTCGAGACCACTCCCCGGAGTTTGGTAAGTTAATTGAACAAGCCAACCTTCTTCAAGTATGCAGATTCCCAGAAATGCTTGGTTATTGTTTGCATCGAGTGAGGACCTTCTACACAAACGCACGACACCTTCAGGAAAATGAAGATGGTTCAATGGAGTTTTATACAAACATCCAAGGGACAAGACTTAAAATAACTCCACAGTTAATTGGGGAGGTCTTAGGGATGCAAGCTAGCAGGTCAGGAATTAACTACTTGACTGGAAGGAGTTTGACGAACACGATGTGGCAAACGGTTATAAGGGGAATATGTTTGGAGGGAACTCAGTCAACGGAGAAATCTGTCAAGTCCAAACAACTCCGTCTTGAGTACCGATTCCTAAACTTCATCACATGTTACAATATTCTTCCAAACATGCAAACGAAAGTTTTGAGATGGGATCGAATGTTGTTTTTGTATCTCCTATGACATCCATCAGAGGCAATGGGATTAAATTTTAATATTCCATACATTATTTGGAATAAGATGACAAGATACGTTGAGCATCCTCATCCCTCGGAAAGACTCCCTTTTCCATTGATCATTATGAGGATTTTAAAGAAATTTCAGGTTGATATCAGTTCGACAACTTATCAACACTGTTTAGGCATGATCAATGAGTCCACAATTGTTAAATCCCTCCATAAGCTGCCTCATGTCACCCCAACTCCTGCGTGCGGAACGAAACCCTCCGTCGACACTTCCGTATCGCCATCAAGGCCAGCACCCATGCCAGAGGATGAAGCATCAGTCACATCCATTTACAAGGAACAACAACGCCTATCATTTGAGCAAGAACAAATTACGAAGGAGCAGAAGAGAATTTCCGATGAACTTGAACTCATTACAGCAGCCCAGATCACCTTAACTAAGAAGTTCTCTTCGATGAAAAAGTTGATGAAAAAGATGTTCTCGAAAATGGGCTGTAGTACCTCTGAGGATTCAGAGTCCGATGATTGATTTTCTTTAACTTTGTTTTGCAGGTTTTCAAGTTTTTTTAGTTTAGTTCTCACATTTTCTTGTTTTGAACTTTTAACTCTCCTTTTATTTTGTAATTTTGGCTTGATTTTGTGACAAAAAAGAGGAGAGAGAACAAACAATGTGATCGACTAATGGTTGTGAACTTTGAAACTATGAAGGTAAGTACAACTTCAACTTTGGTTTTATCATATTGTGTTTTGCATGCATGCCTCTACTAACTATTCGACTAACTATTTGGGCATGTAATATAACTAACAAGTTGATGTTGACTAACAATTCTGTGACATTTGGAATTTTAATGCTTAGAAGATATGTCGATTTTTTGATTGTGATCTTATTACATATCTGAATTCGTGAATGTCATTGTGAGTATAAACTCTATCTCTGTGTTTGATTTTGAATGCTAAAATTCTTGAGGTATCTAACGATCTCGTTTGTCAAGAATGATTCCTTTTTGCAGAGAGTACAGATGTCTAAGTCTAGAGTCTGTTTTAGGAGTTTATCTCATGTATTTATCTTTATTTGGATCTCCAATGTAAATTTTTATTGTATGGTGATAGCAACAAAAATATCTTTTTGAATTTTCTTGAGTGGATTTGTGTTTTGTCACGAAACCGCCAAAGGGGAGATTGTTAAGGAATTTGTGTTGGCATATTTCGTGAAAATTGTTAAGTCTTGAAGATTGAAGATGAAGAAGTTTGGATCATATACCTCAATCTCAAGAAAGAAGAATTCAAAAGGATCAGGTACGTTTAACTAAATATTTTTGGTGATCCGAATACTTCTTATAGTGTAGAAACACTTGGATGAATTTTTAATTGCTTAAAAATTAAAAACTGGACATGTTATATGTTCAGGATCCGGATCAGGCACTACAGTCCGGACCTTGAACATAGGGTAGTTCATGCGCAATTCCAGTCCGGATCGTGGTTACTTCAGTCCGGACCCCGAACGTGGAATTTGCAGGAATTGCATGAACAGTCCGGACCGTGGTTACTTCAGTCCGGACCCCGAATGCATGTTTTTCTGGAAATAGTCTGTTTAGCCACGACAGTCCGGATCGCCAAAATTCCAGTCCGGACCGTCGTCCTGAAAAATTCCAGATAAGGTTAGTTTTTTATTCTTATCTTCTTCCAATAGTTTCTAACCTATAAATAAACCCTACGATTCATTTTTTAGGGTAATCCAAAAATAGATCAAAATACGACCGAAAAAGAAAAATCCACATATAGAGAAGAAAGGAAATAACTAGATTAAATCTATGTTTCTTCATCTATATTGATTAATTTGATTCTAGGTTCTTCAAACTCAGATTTTGAGTAGAATCAAATTAATGAATACTTAGATGGTATTTCCGATCTATTTCAAATCTAAGTATTCGGCGGATCATCACCACCCAAAAAACAATAATTTTCCCAAAATCGGCGCGTGGACTCGCGTGGCCTTGTGGATTCAAGGTGCAACCGCTCTCGTGGATTCGGAGCGAGGTACGTTCGTGGATTCGAGACGTGCTACTGGGTGAAGACCGTGGATTCGGTCGGACGTCGTGGATTCGACGTTGGACGCCGTGGATTCGGCGTTGGATGCTAATCGTGGATTCGAGGAGCGTTGCGGAGCGAGCGGAGAAGATCTACTAGGAGCGTATGGAAAAAGGTCGAGTCGTCTGTGAGTACGGCATATCACCTTTGTACGTGTTTTAATTCTAGTGGATTTCGCCGTGTTATTGGTCCCGTGGTTTTTTACTCTGGTTTTGGAGTTTTTCCACGTAAAAATCTTGCGTGTTATTTTTCATTTCCGCATTGGGTTTTATTGCGCAACGATTTTTGAGTGTTTACTGTTTACACCTATTCACCCCCCTCTAGGTGTTTTTTCCCCTATTTAGATCCAATTAATACAACCCAACACATAAAAGCCGTAACACCATTTACACATGTAATATAATCTATTTTTGACAAATCAAAATTTACTTTTTTCTTCTAAGTCCGTTTACATGTGGAGACCGTAAACCCCGTGCAGTTTTTCCGACTGAATCTACAATTGAGAACACCATTGTTGGTGTATCTGGCCCAAGGTGCATCAAAGTGGTGCTACTGTTGGACCTGAGTGGTATCTTTTACTGTTTTGGCCTTCGGCTGGGTTTGCTGAAATTTCGGGAAGGATTTTGGCCAAACAGAGATTAGAATTGGATTCAGCACGGAAAAACGCTTGAAAACGGCTATTTATTTGCCAAATTTGGAGTCCGGATGACCAAAAACGGGCTACCGGAAGTTCCGGGGAAAAACGGGTGCATGGGGGGTGACCGTGGACCGGCCTGCGCCACGTGGCGGCTCGGGATTGGCTGGCCCACGCCGCTCGGTCCACGGAGGAAGCGCGCGGGTGCATGGACCGCGAGGCGGGCCACGTGGCACGGCGACACTGGCGGGTGCACGCGGCTCGGTCCAGGGAAAAGAGCGGAGCGGCGCGTGGACCGGGTGCAGGACACGTGGCACAGCGGCATTGGCGGGTCCACGCGCTCCCGGCCCACTGGACCCTTCAGCGGTGAGCGGGGGCGGCGGAGCGGTCGACGCGTGGCGTTGCGCCACGCGTCGCCACCCGCGTCTCCCCGCCGCTGTAGCGGGGGGGCGCGTGGCGCGCGCACGGTGGCCCCGCACGGCTGTCCCCTGTTTGGGGGTACGTGGCGGGCGTCGGGCGCGTCGGACGGCGGCTGGTCCGACCCGGACCGCACCGGATCGAGCCGGGCTAAAGGGTTTTAAACCCGAAACCCGTTAAGCCTTATTTAGGCTAATTATCCGGTTTGAGGCCATTTTTCACCCATTTTCCCTGGGAATTTCGCAGTGAGGCCTGAAGAAGAATTCTTCCCCTGCCAGAGATCTTTCCAACGATGGCTTCCCGGAGTTGTGGTGGTGCACGGTTTCCGAGGTTGGCCGTTTTCCGTCGCGGCGCGCTTAGTTCATCTTCGACCCGTTTTGCGTCTTCTCGGTGCGCAGACTCTCCTGGTTTTATCCGACACCCGATTTCGACGATTTTTGCGCCGTTGGACTCACGACAGGTAGGGCTTTGATTTTGATATTCAAAGTTTTCCCAAATTAATTTCGGATTTTGGAGGTATTTGAGCATTCTGTTGCCCCTGTTTCTTTGCGGATTTTTGGACAGCGACACGGTGTTTTGGCCATATCTTCGCGTACAGACATCGGATCGGGGTGATTCAAGAGCCTAAATTCATCTACTCTTCGCGAGGAATCTGCTGTATTTTTCTCAGGACCTTAGGAGATTTCCTCGAAGGTGAGAATCTTCTCTCTTTCCGAATGTTCATCTGGGGAAATTTCTACAGTTGGGTTGGAGGTTATTTTCTTGCCGGATTTATTTCTCAGCGTAGAAAGCTCGGATTTGGACGTGCAGGTAGTCGTTTCGAAGCTATCGACGCGTAGATCGCGGGAATATTTTATTCGGATTTTTCTGAGGACTTCCAGCCGGTGATTTTTGGCCATCTTTGCAGTGGAATTACTGTATGTTAAATCCGACAGTTTTGGGAGGAATATTATGTAACAACAGTGTGGTTTTTGTACCCAGGAGCAGAGTGGACTGTGTTGGACCCGGTGGACTCTGTGTAGCTGCCATCTTTGGTATTATCCGCTGTGGGACTTTTGACAGTGCGACTGTTCAGGTGGGTGGCCTCGCTCTCAGAATTTACGATCTGCACACTAATTCTAGCTGATTAGGGATGTGTTTGTATTATTGTTACCTCCAGTGTAGCATGTTAGAGAGCATGAGTTGGGATTACTTATTTGTTCAGTTAGCATGTGTTTCATATCAGTATTCTCCACATCATTATTTATTGCTATCTTTGGACTTGACCTAGCACCCCTGTCATATGCAGCATGTTCAACCAGACTAGTAGAAAACTCCAACTTGGGCTAGGTTACTTTATTGCTCTAGACACTCCACTGTCATCACTATTTCATCTGGACTTTGTTTCTTCCTCGCCCAGATAGGGGGCCGAGGGGTCGGGTTATTAGTGGGGTGCATTTACACTCGTGTCGGGGGACCGAGTGGAGTTTGATAGTCAGTTCATTGATCAGAGTGTCTTTGGGAGTTGTCTGAGTGACAGTGGGTCTCGGCTGTGTTGTGTTCCAGCCAGTGAGTGAGACAGGGTTCCTTTGATTACAGTCGATCTTGTTGATCGTGGATTTGGATTATAGCCTGCATGGGCCACATTGAGCTCGACATAGATGCGCAGATACTTTGCTCGGTGGGGTCGCGCCCCTCGAGTGCCACTCCGGAGCTAGGCGGGTTACTTGCTATTGCGGCTTTGTCGATGCAGTCCTTCTGGCTGGGCCTGTTTGGCAGCCACGGACACCCTACGTAAGGCCGCTCCTTCGGGACGTAACGGCAGTAGGTTGGCGCAGGTTTGACTGGACCCGATGTGGCAGTCATTGTGGATTGGGTGATTTGAGTTGTGAGTCAGTAGTGGTATCAGTCTTTTCTGTTTCACCCCTTGAGCATCTAGTTAGAGGCATAGTAGCTGTAGAGTTATTTCATCAGCATTTCTTTCCAGTATTTCATTTGTTACCTTATGCCTCTAGTGGACTTAGTGGGCAGACCGTCGGTCTTGTTGGCGGCACCCACTGAGAACTACTTGGGGATGTAGTTCTCACACCCGTCGTGGTGTATTTTTCCCCAGGGACCTCTACTTCTGTTCCAGTTGCACAGGTTGCTGATCCAGCTGATCGAGGTAAGGGAGTCGCGAGTTAGATCCCTACCAGGTGTCTCCTGAGAGTAGCCGTACCCTCACCTTTTGAGAGTTGTTTTGAGTGATCTTGTAGTGAGGATCGAGTTGTACTCTTTTTATTTTGGAGCGACTTGTGTATGTATGTGAGGACTTGGTCTGTACATATACTTAGAGTTGTTTTATTTCAGTTCAGTATTTTCGTTTCATCTCTGATACCTGTATAGTATAGAGGCTCATTTGCAGGTTAGACGCTACGTTTCTACGGGGCTTCCCGTAGGGACGGCGGATCTATTGGCGGGCTCGGATCGCAGTTTCGATCCGGGGCGTGACAGATTAGAGTGGTATCAGAGCCTAGGTTGTAGGTCAGTGAGGACTTAAAAACCCTAGGCTTGTGGTTGGACCCTAGGATGACTTACGTGAGAGTCGTAACTCTGTTGCGAGAGTCTTGATTGGGTTTTATACTCTCCCAGTGGATGGGCTGAGAGACTGACATATCTTCCTTCCGTGGCGACTATGTTGGCTGCAGACAACATAGTGCTATTGGGAAGGGAGATATGCCTGAGGACTTTCGCGAGATTGGGTCGAGTGTGATTTGGAGGTTCTGACTGTTCTTTTCTTCCTTCTCAGGGAAGTGATGCCTCCGCGACGCGGGATGTCTACGCGTTCGCAGCCTTCTTCCTCGGTGCCTGAGCAGGAGGGCTCGGGACCAGGACGTCAGGATGAGGTACAGGAGCTCCGAGCCCAGATGGCACAGATGTCGGAGGTTATCCAGCGCCAGGAGGAGACCTCTCGTCGTCAGGAGGAGGCCTTGGGCAGGATGATGGCTTTGTTGGAGCAGAGGTCGCAGCCAGAGGTGGCACCCCGTGAGAGTGCGCCTGTACCTTCTCCCCCAGTTGTGGCACCCCCTGTTGTTCCTTCAGCACCGGCAGTTTCCGTGGAGCCGGTTCCTAGCAGACCAGCATCGGGGGCGACGGGATCGCTGACTTCAGCTGAGCAGCGGATGGTGGTAGAGTTGTTGATGAGGTTTCGCCAGTTGGATCCACCCCGTTTTTCTGGTATGGGAGCTGAGCCGTGGGAGGCCGAGACTTGGGTCACGGCCATGGAGCGTCATTTTGAGAGTTTATTTATCGAGGATCGCTTCCGGGTCCTTTTGGCTTCTCATTTCCTGGAAGGCAACGCCGAGGCGTGGTGGCGGCGTGTGCGACCGGCTGGGCCGCCGGGGACGCAGCTTCTCTCATGGGCGGAGTTTCGCAGTCTCTTTTGGGAGCCTTCTTCCCCGAGAGCGTCCGACAGAGACTGGAGGAGCGGCTGAGGACTCTTCGTCAGGGAGATCGTCCCGTGCAGGTGTACATAGCCGAATTTAACCAGCTGTTGGCTAGTATGCCTCACGTGGCCAGGGACGAGGCACATCAGATCTACATGTTTGAGCGAGGGTTGCACCGGGATATTTATCAGCATGTTCGTTCCAGCAGATCGCAGACTCTTGA
The DNA here is from genome assembly GCA_029168755.2 of Tillandsia fasciculata. Classification (NCBI taxonomy): domain Eukaryota; kingdom Viridiplantae; phylum Streptophyta; class Magnoliopsida; order Poales; family Bromeliaceae; genus Tillandsia; species Tillandsia fasciculata. The sequence goes on along the minus strand of JAQOTM010000237.1, from coordinate 111,351 downwards.
GGCTTCGATGGAGCAGGCATTATATGTCGAGTCTGGAGAGACAGTGATGGCGGAGGTGGCGCCAGCCCCAGCAGTGACTCCGGGGGCAAAGCGCCCAGCACCAGTGGATGAGGGGCAGTCAGGTGGACAGGGACCCCCGAGACCTCCGCGACCTCATTCGCAGGGTCGTGGGCATCAGGGGCGCCAGAGATCAGGAGCACCCCGTCCGTGGCAGCAGCAGCGTCGACCATCTCGGCAGCAGTCCTCTCAGCAGCAGCAGTCGCAGCAGCAGCAGCAGCCTCGACGACAGCCACGATCAGACCGGTGTGTCATTTGTGGAGGGCCACACTCCCCGCTTCAGTGTTCCCAGAGTCAGGGCCGTTGCTTTCGATGTGGACAGGCTGGTCATTTCCAGAGAACGTGCCCCAGAGCAGGTCCTCCAGCTCCTTCCTCGGCTTCGGCACCTACTGTTCCGTACCAGTCAGCTGGGCCTTCTGTGGCTTATGGTAGGCCTGATCATGCTTCATCTTCCTCTCGACAGCCAGATCGACGACCACCAGCACCGAGTGGGCGAGTTTATGCGGCACAGGTGGAGGATACTACCGCCGCGGAGCATGTCGTCGCAGGTATCATTTTGATTTCAGCAGTTCATACTCGAGCTCTTTTTGATACGGGCGCATCGCATTCATTCATTAGTAGAGAGTTCGCATCCCTACATGGTATAGAGGTAGCACCTTTATCACATGCATTAGAGGTTCAGATCCCAGACCATGTTCTGCATGTTGTGGAGTATTGTAGGGAGTGCCCTGTACAGTTGGGACCCTGGATTCTGCCGGCAGACTTGCTCGTGCTGCGGCAGCTCCGGGATTTCGACGTTGTACTGGGTATGGACTGGTTATCTCGGTATTGCGCCACTATAGACTGCAGGGAGAGGACTGTGACTCTTCGTGAGCCAGGGCAGGAGGAGTTCGTATTTAGAGGCTGTCAGAGTACCCTGTTTGCGATGACTATCTCGTCATCGAGAGCTCGGCGGATGTTGAGTAGGGGCTGTACTGCTTTCCTGGCGACGGTCGTTGAGGTGCCTACGGCGGCACCGGGACTCGAGGATATCCCTATCGTCCGCGAGTTCCCGGATGTGTTTCCCTCTGAGCTATCGACCTTGCCGCCGGAGAGGGAGGTTGAGTTTGTGATTGATGTGGTTCCAGGGACCGCACCAATCTCAAAGGCACCTTATAGGATGGCCCCAGCAGAACTGAGGGAATTGAAGGCTCAGTTGCAGGATTTGATGGATGTAGGCTTCGTGAGACCCAGTGTATCTCCGTGGGGAGCGCCTGTTTTATTCGTGAAGAAGAAGGATGGATCACTCCGCTTGTGCGTGGATTACCGTGAGCTAAATAAGGTGACCATCCGGAACAAGTACCCGCTACCACGGATTGATGATCTGTTCGATCAGTTGCAGGGTGCATCAGTGTTCTCAAAACTGGATCTTCAGTCAGGTTACCACCAGTTGAGGGTGAGGGCCGAGGACATCCCCAAGACGGCTTTTAGAACCCGGTATGGGCATTATGAGTTTACAGTCATGCCTTTTGGACTAACTAATGCCCCTGCTGCATTCATGGATTTAATGAACCGGGTGTTTCAGCCGTACTTGGATCGATTTGTCGTTGTGTTTATAGACGACATTTTGGTTTACTCCCGGAGTGAGGTAGAGCACGAGGAGCATTTGAGGATTGTGCTACAGCTTCTGCGAGAGAAGAAGCTGTTTGCCAAGCTGAAAAAGTGTGCATTTTGGCTTCGGGAGGTTACTTTTCTAGGCCACGTCATATCAGCCGCAGGGGTGGCAGTGGACCCGACGAAGATTGAGGCAGTTCGGGATTGGCCTAGACCGACGACGGCTACGGAGGTCCGTAGTTTTCTTGGATTAGCGGGTTATTACCGTCGATTTGTAGAGGGTTTTGCGAAGCTCTCTACTCCCCTGACCAGTCTGACGAGGAAGGGGGTGAAGTTTATTTGGTCTGAGCGGTGCCAAGAGAGCTTTGAGGAGCTTAAGAGGAGATTGATCTCAGCGCCAGTTTTAGCTCTACCCGTGATGGGCGACGGATTTGTGATTTACAGTGATGCTTCACACAGCGGCTTGGGTTGTGTCCTGATGCAGCATGGTAGGGTAATTGCCTATGCTTCACGGCAATTAAAGGATTATGAGAAGAATTACCCTACTCACGATTTGGAGCTTGCCGCTGTGGTGTTCGCCCTGAAGTTATGGCGGCATTATCTCTACGGGGAGCACTGTGAGATTTATACAGACCACAAGAGCTTAAAGTATCTATTTACTCAAAAGGAGCTGAACTTGCGGCAACGCCGGTGGTTGGAGCTTTTAAAGGATTATGATTTGAGTATCCTTTATCACCCCGGCAAGGCCAATGTGGTTGCAGACGCTTTGAGCAGGAGATCAGCACAGAGCTTGAGCATGATGATTACTCAGCAGGCACCACTTGTGGAGCAGTTGAGGCGTCTACAGATAGAGGTAGTGTCCCCTGGGGTCTCTGCTAGACTCTTGTCCATGGTCTTGCAGCCCACTCTGTTGGACAGGATTGGTGAGGCACAGAGTGAGGACCCCTACTTGACGAGGATCAGATCGCAGCTTCAGGCAGAGCAGTTAGGGGATTTTTCAGTGGATAGCTCGGGAGTACTGCGGTACAGGGACCGAGTGTGTGTGCCTACTGATTCGGAGATCAGGGATCAGATTTTGAGAGAGGCTCACTATACACCTTATACCGTCCACCCTGGAGGTACTAAGATGTATAGGGACCTTAAGGCACACTTTTGGTGGTCTGGATGAAGCGGGATATTGGAAGATTCGTGGCTCAGTGTTTAACCTGTCAGCAAGTGAAGGCAGAACATCGGGTACCTGCTGGCAAGTTGCAAAGTCTTCCAATTCCTGAGTGGAAGTGGGATCGCATCACCATGGATTTTGTGACTGGGCTACCGAGATCACAGAGTGGAGCCGACGCAATCTGGGTGATTGTTGATAGACTTACCAAGTCAGCTCATTTCCTGCCTGTGCAGATGACTTGGTCCATGGAGCGCTTGGCACAGCTTTATTTGGCTGAGATTGTGAGGCTGCACGGAGTACCAGCGTCCATTGTTTCAGATCGAGACCCGAGATTCGTGTCACGGTTTTGGGGGAGCTTACAGTCAGCCATGGGTACTCAGCTTAGTTTCAGCACGGCATTCCACCCACAGACAGACGGCCAGTCAGAGCGCACCATTCAGACGCTTGAGGATATGTTGCGTGCGTGCGTCATGGATTTTGGAGGAGGTTGGCACCGACACTTACCCCTGGTTGAGTTCGCGTACAACAACAGCTTTCAAGCGAGCATTAAGATGGCTCCGTTTGAGGCGTTGTACGGACGCAAGTGTCGGTCGCCCCTTTATTGGAGTGATGTGGGTGAGAGGAGGACGCTGGGACCAGATTTACTGTTGGAGGCGGAAGAGAAGGTCCGAATTATACGTCGGCACTTGGAGACGGCCCAGAGTCGCCAGAAAAGTTATGCAGATGTTCGGCGGCGAGACCTTGAGTTCCAGGTTGGGGATCACGTCTTCTTAAAGGTCTCGCCCTCGAAAGGGGTCAGGAGGTTTGGAGTGCGGGGGAAGCTCAGTCCCCGTTTCATTGGACCCTTTGAGGTGCTCGAGAGGGTAGGCCCTGTGGCGTATAGAGTTGCTCTACCTCCCCGTTTGGCTGGTGTTCATGATGTCTTCCATGTTTCGGCCTTGAGGAGATATGTATTCGATCCGTCTCATGTCATCGACTTCGCATCCTTGGATATCGGCGAGGACTTGGTTTACGAGGAGCGCCCATTGCGGATTCTGGCTCGTGAGGTGAGGGAATTGCGCAACCGGGCAATACCTTATGTGAAGATCCTTTGGAGCAACCATGAGGAACGAGAGGCCACTTGGGAGCTTGAGACGGCGATGCGGGATACCTACCCTTCCCTGTTCGAGATTCCTGATTGAGGTACGCAGGTTTACTTTCCTTTTGTTTCGAGGACGAAACTCCCTTTTAGTGGGGGAGGATGTGGAGACCGTAAACCCCGTGCAGTTTTTCCGACTGAATCTACAGTTGAGAACACCATTGTTGGTGTATCTGGCCCAAGGTGCATCAAAGTGGTGCTACTGTTGGACCTGAGTGGTATCTTTTACTGTTTTGGCCTTCGGCTGGGTTTGCCGAAATTTCGGGAAGGATTTTGGCCAAACAGAGGTTAGAATTGGATTCAGCACGGAAAAACACTTGAAAACGGCTATTTATTTGCCAAATTTGGAGTCCGGATGACCAAAAACGGGCTACCGGAAGTTTCGGGGGAAAACGGGTGCATGGGGGGTGACCGTGGACCGGCTGTGCCACGTGGCGGCTCGGGATTGGCCGGCCCACGCCGCTCGGTCCACGGAGGAAGCGCGCGGGTGCATGGACCGCGGGGCGGGCCACGTGGCACGGCGACATTGGCGGGTGCGCGCGGCTCGGTCCAGGGAAAAGTGCGGAGCGGCGCGTGGACCGGGTGCAGGACACGTGGCGCAGCGGCATTGGCGGGTCCACGCGCTCCCGGCCCACTGGGCCCTTCAGCGGTGAGCGGGGGCGGCGGAGCGGTCGACGCGTGGCGTTGCGCCACGCGTCGCCACCCGCGTCGCCCCGCCGCTGTAGCGGGGGGGCGCGTGGCGCGCGCGCAGGTGGCCCCGCACGGCTGTCCCCTGTTTGGGGGTACGTGGCGGGCGCCGGGCGCGTCGGACGGCGGCTGGTCCGACCCGGGCCGCGCCGGATCGAGCCGGGCTAAAGGGTTTAACCCGAAACCCGTTAAGCCTTATTTAGGCTAATTATCCGGTTTGAGGCCATTTTTCACCCATTTTCCCTGGGAATTTCGCAGTGAGGCCTTAAGAAGAATTCTTCCCCTGCCAGAGATCTTTCCAACGGTAGCTTCCCGGAGTTGTGGTGGTGCACGGTTTCCGAGGTTGGCCGTTTTCCGTCGCGGCGCGCTTAGTTCATCTTCGACCCGTTTTGCGTCTTCTCGGTGCGCAGACTCTCCTGGTTTTATCCGACACCCGATTTCGACGATTTTTGCGCCGTTGGACTCACGACAGGTAGGGCTTTGATTTTGATATTCAAAGTTTTCCCAAATTAATTTCGGATTTTGGAGGTATTTGAGCTTTCTGTTGCCCCTTTTTCTTTGCGGATTTTTGGACAGCGACACAGTGTTTTGGCCATATCTTCGCGTACAGACATCGGATCGGGGTGATTCAAGAGCCTAAATTCATCTACTCTTCGCGAGGAATCTGCTGTATTTTTCTCAGGACTTAGGAGATTTCCTCGAAGGTGAGAATCTTCTCTCTTTCCGAATGTTCATCTGGGGAAATTTCTACAGTTGGGTTGGAGGTTATTTTCTTGCCGGATTTATTTCTCAGCGTAGAAAGCTCGGATTTGGACGTGCAGGTAGTCGTTTCGAAGCTATCGACGCGTAGATCGCGGGAATATTTTATTCGGATTTTTCTGAGGACTTCCAGCAGGTGATTTTTGGCCATCTTTGCAGCGGAATTACTGTATGTTAAATCCGACAGTTTTGGGAGGAATATTATGTAACAACAGTGTGGTTTTTGTACCCAGGAGCAGAGTGGACTGTGTTGGACCCGGTGGACTCTGTGTAGCTGCCATCTTTGGTATTATCCGCTGTGGGACTTTTGACAGTGCGACTGTTCAGGTGGGTGGCCTCGCTCTCAGAATTTACGATCTGCACACTAATTCTAGCTGATTAGGGATGTGTTTGTATTATTGTTACCTCCAGTGTAGCATGTTAGAGAGCATGAGTTGGGATTACTTATTTGTTCAGTTAGCATGTGTTTCATATCAGTATTCTCCACATCATTATTTATTGCTATCTTTGGACTTGACCTAGCACCCCTGTCATATGCAGCATGTTCAACCAGACTAGTAGAAAACTCCAACTTGGGCTAGGTTACTTTATTGCTCTAGACACTCCACTGTCATCACTATTTCATCTGGACTTTGTTTCTTCCTCGCCCAGATAGGGGGCCGAGGGGTCGGGTTATTAGTGGGGTGCATTTACACTCGTGTCGGGGGACCGAGTGGAGTTTGATAGTCAGTTCATTGATCAGAGTGTCTTTGGGAGTTGTCTGAGTGACAGTGGGTCTCGGCTGTGTTGTGTTCCAGCCAGTGAGTGAGACAGGGTTCCTTTGATTACAGTCGATCTTGTTGATCGTGGATTTGGATTATAGCCTGCATGGGCCACATTGAGCTCGACATAGATGCGCAGATACTTTGCTCGGTGGGGTCGCGCCCCTCGAGTGCCACTCCGGAGCTAGGCGGGTTACTTGCTATTGCGGCTTTGTCGATGCAGTCCTTCTGGCTGGGCCTGTTTGGCAGCCACGGACACCCTACGTAAGGCCGCTCCTTCGGGACGTAACGGCAGTAGGTTGGCGCAGGTTTGACTGGACCCGATGTGGCAGTCATTGTGGATTGGGTGATTTGAGTTGTGAGTCAGTAGTGGTATCAGTCTTTTCTGTTTCACCCCTTGAGCATCTAGTTAGAGGCATAGTAGCTGTAGAGTTATTTCATCAGCATTTCTTTCCAGTATTTCATTTGTTACTTTATGCCTCTAGTGGACTTAGTGGGCAGACCGTCGGTCTTGTTGGCGGCACCCACTGAGAACTACTTGGGGATGTAGTTCTCACACCCGTCGTGGTGTATTTTTCCCCAGGGACCTCTACTTCTGTTCCAGTTGCACAGGTTGCTGATCCAGCTGATCGAGGTAAGGGAGTCGCGAGTTAGATCCCTACCAGGTGTCTCCTGAGAGTAGCTGTACCCTCACCTTTTGAGAGTTGTTTTGAGTGATCTTGTAGTGAGGATCGAGTTGTACTCTTTTTATTTTGGAGCGACTTATGTATGTATGTGAGGACTTGGTCTGTACATATACTTAGAGTTGTTTTATTTCAGTTCAGTATTTTCGTTTCATCTCTGATACCTGTATAGTATAGATGCTCATTTGCAGGTTAGACGCTACGTTTCTACGGGGCTTCCCGTAGGGACGGCGGATCTGTTGGCGGGCTCGGATCGCAGTTTCGATCCGGGGCGTGACATTACAGTGCAAATTTATCATCTATTTTTGGCAATTAGAAAATTCTACTTTTCTCTATGTCCATTTACACATGCAAATTTATCACCTATATTTGGAATTAAAAAGTTTCACTTTTCTCTATATTCATTTACACATGCAAATTTATCATCTATTTAGATAAATTAAAACTGCATCTCTCCTCTACACTAGCATGCTACTACAGTGCTTCTAAAATCAAAAGCAGAGAAAAATGGGAGAGATCACCCTTTTTCGATAGAATCCCCCACCTTGCGTCGCCCCAAATTGCTTGTAGACACTTGCAATTGGTCTCCCCGTGATTTTTCTTGTCTCTTCGAGATTGCATGCAAAACGGTGCACATCATCTAAGTATGCACGCAAAATGGTGCACGTCTTCCAAGTCTGCACACAAAACGGTGCACGCCCCGAAATGCCTGGCGGTACTTCGCACAGCAAAACGGCACAGAAAAACTCCAATCCCTAACAAGCACAAAGCATGGGGTCAAATCCAAAACCCAACGGGTAGATTCCAAACTGTGCCGAAAACACCGCAAAATAACACACGAAACCTACCTTAACATCGTCGCGCCGTCCAACGCGCGCATGTGCGTCCGTCCGGCTCCTTGGAACACCTCACGCCCGCACCACGGGGTCACCGGAGTGCTCGTGGCACCCCAAAACCTCCCCCACGAAATCCCCTCTCCCCCCTTGGACGCTCGGTTGGAGCAAACGGAGAAAAGAGGAGAAATGGGGAATTTCAGACTTTTATAGCCAAAAAAGCCGCAATTTTTGAGCGCCCGAAACTCAGTCGGGCTGCCAGCGTGGGACACCCGCGCATCCACATCATCCGCGGCGGCTAATGAGAGGCCGCCACACGTCCCCGGTCCACTCCCCGCGTCAACGCGCGCATCAGCATCGCGTCACGTCGCGCGTCGCGTAGCTTCAGCATCACGTCGAGTAGCGCGTCGCGTCGCGCGTCGCGTTGCGCTGACCAACCAACGGGGGCCTGCCACGTGGCGCCACCGCTGACACAGCACCAGCGCCCGCGCGCTTTCCCCGCGCAGTCCTGCGCCCTCGGTCGCCGCGACCAATGGGACGCCGCCATATGGCGCCCCCCACCTGCCCCCTGCGCATCGCACCGCGCGCCACACCACGCCCGATGCGCCTCGCGCCGGGCGCCACTCCTCGAGATTCGCGCCAATGCCTCGAGATTCGTGCCAATGCCTCGAGATTCGTGCCACTGCCTCGGGATCCATGCCCGTGCCTCGGGTTCCGTTCCACTGCCTAAGGATCCATTCCCGCTGCCTTGGGATCCGTGCCACCTGCCTCAGGATCCGTGCACGCCTCAAGAATCGGGCGCAGCTACAGTAGAATTCGGGCGCGCTTCAGCTGAACCGGGCTGCTATAGTGAAACGGGTTCGCTACAGTGCAGCAGTTTCACTACAGTGTTAAAAACCTGGCCTGTTACAGTATAAACCGAACGCCCGAAAAGCACTTTCGGGCACTTCCGGATTTCGCCCGTTTTGCCCATTTTCGCCCGTTTTCGTCCCGTTTGAGCTCAAATTTGGCAGGGAGTCTCAACTTAACTTAATTTATCGTGGGTTATCCCCAGTTTTCAGTTTGAACCATTTACGGGTCACCAAAAGTCCCATTGTATTCAGAATCGCTGGCGGACCCCGTTCTCACTGCTCGGATATCCGATTGACGCGCAACGTTTATTGTGTCCTTAAAACATAAATACGGATCTCTCCAATTTTTCTCAAAATTTTCTAACACTGTAAATTTTTCTGCTAAAATCTAAGCCAACTTTCTCATATAAAATTTCAAACTCCTCATTTTTATTTCGATTTCGGCCCAATTCACTTCCAAATTATCCTTTACTTCTCTAAGTTCAATAAAAATAGTATCTAATTCCATTTTTATTTATACTTGTTTATAAACCGAAAATCTGGTACATTACACTCAGTTTGGAGCTTCATCTTAAGGTGATTAGTGCAGATTTTGCTTTCTTTTTACCAGTTGGTTGTTTGTTGAAATTCTGGGAAATCTCTGCGCAGCATATATTGATTTCGCGATTGTGCCCAATCCGACGGGAGATTTTGGGTGATTCTTGCTGCATTGGATTCTTAAGAGGCTGGAGATTAAGCACGCCGAATTTTAGCCAGATTGGACCCAGATCGTTGAGTTTTAAGTGGATTGGATTTCCTCCAAAATCAGCGGACTGTTTTCTAATTCTATCTTGTAGTGGACATGCATGATAGAGTTGTGCTTCATTTATTGGTTGAGATGTATGCAAGATAGAATTAGTGATTGACTTGTTGATCATGATTAATGAGAAATTGTGGAACCTTGACTAGCACCCTGTCATATGATTGCATGTATTTAACCAGACTATTAGAAAACTCTCACTTGGGTTAGTTATTGTATTTCTAGCATTCCTACACACTCTTCCATGTTTCCCTTGACTTAGAGTTTCTCCTCGCCCGGATAGTGGGTCAAATGGTCTGGATAGTGTAGGACGCATATTGCACTCGTGCCTGGGGGCCGAGTTGTGACACCCCCGGAATTTGGATTAGTCCTATATATAAATTATATACTATGACTAAATCTCTTAACCCGGCTATAGCATTTTAGATGGTAGCAAGACCCAAGAGGTTAAGAGAATTAAGCGTGATAGAGCTAGAGTAGTTCTAGGATGGGTGAACCCCTGGGAAGGCGGGGCGTCACACGAGTGGAGTATAGTAGCTGAGACTAGTTCTGTGCTAGTATTGGGAGCCGTTTGCGTAGATGGTGGTCCCGGTAATTGAGTACCTCCGTCCAGTGGATTTAGTGTTGTGAGTCTTCCGATCTAATTGATTGTGGATTTGGACTATAGCCTGCATGAGCTATAGTGAGCTCGACAAAGAAGCGCGGATATTTTCCTCGGTGGGGTCGCTCCTCTCGAGTGCCGCTCCAGAGCTGGGCCTGTTACTCTGCTTTCGCGACTTGTCGATGCAGACCTTGTGGGACGCCCTACGTAATTCCAGTCCTTCGTGGATGTAATGGTAGTAGGTGGGAGCAGATTTGACTGGGCCATTTTTGGGCAGTCATTACGATTGGGCTGATTGAGCCACCTCGTGTTCGAGTGGTTGCATATTATCATCTGTTTCACCCATTGAGCATTGTAGATACAGGCATGAAAGTTGTAGATTTTTTTCCAGCTTATCCTTTCATTATTACAGTATTTCTGTTATCTTATGCCTCTAGTAGACTTAGTGGGCAGACCGTTGGGCTTGGAGACAGTACCCACTGAGAACTATTGATTGATGTAGTTCTCATACCCTCTATTGGTGACCGTTTTATAGAGGCTTTTCCATCCGATCCTGCTCCAGCTGACTTGACGGATCGAGGATAGGGAGTCGCGAGATAGATCCCTACCAGTGTTGTTTATTTTGGTGAGATAGATGTACCAACCCAAATTGTGGGTTTTTACTGTACACTGATGTATTATTGTTTTAGTTTACCTCCCTTTTTTGATTCATAGATATTGTATCTTGAGATTTTGATTGTACAGTGGATCAAATTATGTATTATTCTTTTTGGGAGATGGATTATGTACCTTTTACAATTGTACAGTTGATTGGATATTTTATTTAGCAGCTTTTATTTTCAACTCTGATATCTGTATAGTTGCTAGATTCTATCTTTTGCAGGTTAGACACTTCGCCTATGCGGGGTTTTCGCATGGGTGGCGAATCTGTTAGCGAGCCCGGGTCGTAGTTTCGACCCCGGGGCGTAACAACCGGTACATGGGCTGGGATACCGGTACGTGGGCTTGGGTACCGATACCAGGGTTCTGGTTCTTGTAGGCCACTACTTTAAACTTCCACCGCGAGAGCTAGATTTTTCTGCTTTCTATGGGGTTTCGATACGTGCTTGGGGTACCGGTATTCCATTCAAAAATATGAAGTTTTGCAGATTTTGATCTTTCCAAGCTTGCCTTCCAACTCAACTTTGGTCCGAATGGCTTTTGCTTCAAACCAAATGTGACACCCCCGAAATTTGGATTAGTCCTCTATATAAATGATATAATAGGACTAAATCTCTAACCCGGCTATAGCATTTTGGATGGTAGTAAGATCCAAGAGGAACATGAGAGTTAAGCGTGCTAGAGCTAGAGTAGTTCTAGGATGGGTGACCCCTTGGGAAGTGGGGCGTCAAAGTTTCAGTGCAAACACCACGGCAGCGAGCTCTAAGTCGTGGGTAGGGTAATTCTTCTCGTAATCCTTGAGCTGCCTCGATGCATAAGCAATTACCCTCCCATCCTGCATCAACACGCAACCGAGTCCACTGTGTGATGCGTCACTGTAGATCACATATCCTTTCCCCATAACAGGGAGGGAAAGGATAGGAGCAGTCATCAGTCTGTCCTTCAGCTCCTCGAAGCTCTTCTGGCAGTCCTCACTCCAGATAAACTTAACCCCTTTACGCGTCAACCGAGTGAGGGGTGTGGAAAGCTTCGCAAAGCCTTCCACAAACCGACGATAATAACCAGCTAATCCCATGAAGCTGCGCACCTCTGATACAGTCGTCGGTCGGGGCCAATCACGAACTGCCTCAATCTTCGCCGGGTCTACAGCTACACCGGCGGCGGAAATCACATGGCCCAAGAAAGCTACCTCCCGAAGCCAAAACTCGCACTTTGCCAGCTTGGCATACAACTTCTTCTCCCGCAGAAGTTGTAGCACAGTCCTCAAGTGCTCCTCATGCTCGGCCTCGCTCCGGGAGTAAACCAGGATATCATCAATGAACACCACCACAAATCGATCCAGAAATGGCCGAAATATCCTGTTCATCAAGTCCATAAAGGCGGCAGGGGCATTAGTCAATCCAAACGGCATAACTGTAAACTCATAATGCCCGTACCGTGATCTGAAAGCAGTCTTAGGAATATCCTCGGCCTTCACCTTTAGTTGGTGGTAACCAGACTGTAGATCAATCTTGGAAAAGACACAAGACCCTTGCAGCTGATCAAAGAGATCATCGATGCGCGGCAGAGGGTACTTGTTCTTGATGGTCACTTTATTCAGCTCCCTATAGTCCACACACAGTCTAAGTGACCCATCCTTCTTCTTCACGAATAGCACCGGCGCTCCCCAGGGCGACACACTGGGTCTAATGAAACCCTTATCCATCAAGTCTTGCAACTGTGCTTTAAGCTCTCGCAGCTCAGCCGGTGCCATCCGGTAAGGAGCCTTAGAGATTGGCGCAGTTCCTGGAACTACGTCAATCACAAACTCAATCTCTCTGTCGGGCGGCATACTAGTCAGCTCAGGGGGAAACACATCCGGGAACTCGCGGACGATAGGGATATCCCCGAGTCCCGGTGCCGCCGTAGGCCCCTCAACAACACTAGCCAAAAAGGCTACACATCCTCGGTGAATCATCCGCCTCGCTCGGGAAGTCGAAACCATAGAGGCAAAGAAAGCACTCTGACATCCCCGGTACACCAACACCTCCTGGCCTGGCTCTCTAAAAGTGACAGTCCTCTCGGCACAGTCAATAGTCGCAAAATACCGAGCCAGCCAGTCCATCCCGAGAACCACATCAAAATCCTGCAGCTGTCTCAAGACCAACAGGTCTGCTGGCATAATCCAGGACTCGATCTGCATCGGGCAGGACCAACAACACTCCTCCACGTGCAAAGTGTGATCGAGAATCTGTACCTCTCGTGCACGTGGCAAAGGTCCTACCTCTAACCCATGTAATGATGCAAAAGATCTACTAATGAAAGAATGCGATGCTCCAGTATCAAATAAAGTGCGAGTCCTAATGCCAGAAAGTAAAGTGATACCTGCCACCACATGGTCTGCTGCTGAAGAATCCTCTACCTGTGCAGCATACACTCGCCCACTCTGAGCTGGAGGGCGATAATCTGTGGAATGGGAAGAAGATGGCCTGCTCGCTGGAGCATAAGGCCGCTGAGCCGTCGACCGCTGCTGCGATGATACTGGGGCAGATGCTGAAGAAGGGGCGGCTGAGGTCGAAAAGGGGCACGCAGCTCGAATGTGCCCTGGCTGTCCACATCCGTAGCAACGACCCCACCGCTGGTCGCAGGTGCCGGGGAAGTGCGGACCTCCACAGAAAATACAACTGCTGGGAGCCCGTGACTGTCGGGACTGCTGCTGCTGAGACTGTCGCTGTCGCTGTGGCTGCCGCTGAGATCCGCGCTGCGACGACTGCGATTTCTGCTGCTGCTGCTGCTGGGGCCTCTGGGATCCACCAGGCCCTCGCCGCTCCGAACGCCCACGGCCTGGAAACTGAGGCGGTGGCGGTCGGGGCGGCCTCCAAGTACTGGCCTGTCCCCCTCATCCTGGGCTGGTCGCTTTCTGTCGGAGCTCTGAGCGACCGCGGCCCGCTGTCTGGCCACCACCTGATCACCTCTCTCCACCCACTGTGCATGCTCTGCGGCTGCCTCCAGAGTCTGAAATCTCTGAGCATGCACCAGCATGTAAATCTCTGGACGAAGGCCTCCCTCGAACGGCTCAACCTGGTGCGGTCCGTCACGAGCGACGAAGGGCACACAGTTCAACAACTCCATGAACTCCTGGAAATAGGCATGGGCCGATCGCTCGCCCTGCTGCAGGTTCTTCAAGTCGTCCTCCAACTTCTTCTTCACACTGGTCGAAAAATAGGTGTCCAGCACCAACCGCCGGAACTCCTCCCAGGGCAGCTGCCGAGAAATCCGGAACTCCGGTGGCTCTACCCGCTGCCACCAAAAATCTGCATCCCCGTCCAAACAGTGCACCGCCATGTGCACTCGATACTTCGGGTCGACGAAGAAGTCCCGAAAAAGCTTCTCCATCGCAGAAAGCCATCTCCCAACAGCCGAGGGCTGAGCATCCCGCCCTGAGAATCTAGGTGGTCCCCGCTGAACAAACTGGGAGAGTTTGTCAGCAAAATCCCGCTCCTCCTCCGCAGTCAATGGCTGAATAGCTCCAGGAGCCCCGCTACTCGAAGATGGCGCTGACGGCACAAAAGGTGTAACAGGAGGCACAAAGGCCTCAGGAACAGCTGGGGGTGGTGCCTCTCTCTGAGCAAGCAGCTGATCAATCCTCTGCTCCTGGCGGCGCTGACCCTCCGCCAATTGGGCCACCAAGGCCCTCAACTCAATAAGCTCGGGGGGTGTCGGCTGCTCTGGCTCAACAGGGGGTAAGGGAACACCCCGAGTGGGAATCCGACGTCGGGGAGGCATCCTGCCACAAGAAACCACAAATCAGTAACATAACCCCACACGACCCAATCTAGCGAAAGTCAAAGACATCCCCCTATTTCTGCGACTTTATGTTGTCTGCAGCCAACATAACGGTCCACCAGAAATTGGGTATGTCGATCCCTCTTCACTCACTGGAAGAGTCCAATAAATAAATCAACGACTTTCGCAAAGTGTCACGCCTCTCACGCCCTATCATCCTAGGGTCTGCCAAAAGCCTAGGGTTTCCTAAGTCCCAACTGACCTATCCCTAAGCTCTGATACCAACTTAATCTGTCACGCCCCGGGTGTAAACCAGAACCCGGGCCCGCCAACAGATCCGCCGTGCACACAGAATTTTCCATGTACACGAAGCGCTGGTAACCTGCTCAGATATATAATATACAATAAAAGAGCATAAACAGAGCTGAACTAAAGAACTACAAGTAATCTCAGACTGAAATAAAGTAAAAACTGAAATAAAAGTACAATAAACTCCCAGCTCACCAAAATAATACAACCAGCTGGCCACAGCCAGACCCAAAAGTAAACTACTATAGTCTGAGATACAAAAGGGGAGTACAGTAATAGTCTAGCTAATCTCTCGCTCGGGGTAGACGATCTAGCTAGTCGGCGATCCTCTTACCTCGATCTGCCGCTGAAGGCCCAGCAGCTCCCACAGTCGACTCTGCAAAACAAAGGGGGAAAAGGACAAGAAACAACAATGGGGGTGAGAACTACTAGATAAACCAGTAGCCTCCCCTAGTGGGTAAAACCTCAAATGCTGACGCACCCACTAGGAATAAAGAGGCAAAAGGAAAGAACAGTGGTATGCAATAAAGACTGCTGAAAAGAAACTACCACTACTATGCCTCTAAATGCAGTGCCAAAAGATGACTGTATATATGCAACTATAAAGCTGACTGCCCAAAGAAACCCAATCAGAGGGCCAGGAAATACTGGCACTGCCTGCTCTGTCATCACTCACAACTCACCAACTGACCGGCACCCATCACGGTCTAAAAGCCTACTCCGGAGTGGCACTCGAGGGGAGCGACCCACACGAGTAAAGTATCTCTGTATCAATCATCTCTGTAACCGATGTCTCATAATAGCAGGACTGGATCATGACCATGATCAAAGTGGGAATACTCCATCCACTAATGCAACCCCGATCCCCAATCTGATGTGATAATAACACCCGGTCAACCGCCCAAAATCCGCGGTACCGCTGAACCCATAGACCCCAATCTGATAAAGTAAAAACATCTGGTCAACCGCCTAACATCCGCGGTTGCCACTATGCCCCACAATCCCCTAAGACAATCCCAACTGTCCCAAACTCAAGGTTCAGACACCACTATCTCAAAATCCCGATCAGACTCGAGCAACATGCATCGATAGAGAAGAATAACAATAACACATGTTTTCTCCTAAGTCAAGTCCCATAATATAGTGCTGCAGTAAGATAGTGGCCTAACTAGATGTCCAATGAGCATGCAAGTGTTCTCTTTTAAAAACATTTAGAAAGGAACTAAGTTTCATGTGAAGAATATTTTTAGAACTATTTTAAAAATATTGTTGGGTTACTAATTTGCATGCGGTTCACGATATAGCAATTGTCCAATTTTCTTGTCCCAGATTTATCACATAGAAGCTACTAAATTAATTTAGGGGCCAAATGCAATAGGTTCATATACCACAAGTTATCTATCACATGTATAATTGGGAACTCTTTTATTCCTAGTGTGCAAGTCAACAAAGAGGAATACGCAACCACCCACCTCGAAAAGCGTGCACACAATACCCAGAAAATACCCGCTGTCCTCTAAACACACCGTCAGCTGAAACAATATCCTACAACATCACATAAGTGTACACGGTGTAAAAACTACAAGTTCCAAACACATAATTGCTGTTTTTACAATCAGCACGCAAAACGAGGAATTTCACCTCTGTCCCGAGCTCCTAAAATCCCAGAAAAATCACGGTTGCGTTCCTCGCGAAAAATAGCCCAAAATCGACTCTTGAATCGCCTCGATCCGATATTCCTACGCTGAGAAACAATTCGTCGAAGTCGCCGCTGTCCAAAAATCCAAACAGCAAAATAGGGGGTCAAATCACCTCGGGAATCGTGCCAAGGAATCGGAATCCAGAGAAACCATCAACACGAAAAACGAAGCCCTACCTCTTAGGAACACACTGGCGAAGAAATCGTCGAAATCGGACTCCTGTACTGCGCAGGGGACTCCTCGGACTGAAATGCGACGATAACGGGCCGAAATGGGGGAAAACCGAGGCACACTGTAAAATCCGGAACGCCGCTGTCGATCTTCCCAAAAATCTGGGAACGCACCACGAGGTAGAAAAAAATGAGAGGAAAAACTTTCCTAAAGGTCCCTCCCTCCCATTCTCTCTCTATCTCTCGGAAAAAGCAAGAGAAGAGGGGAGGGGAGGCCTATTTATAGGCCCACTAAACAATTGGGAAAATACCCAAATTGTCCCCACTTCCGGGCGCATGGCCACTTTCGGGCTGCTACAGTGCGGCCCGGCCCACCATTTTCGGGCGGCTACAGTGCGGCCCGGCCCAGCCCGGGTCGCACACAGGATCCCCCGCCCGTCCGACCATCTGTCCGACCCGGCCTAGGGCCCGCCACGCGTCCGCCAAACAGGCGGCAGCCGTGCGGGCCCAGCGGGGAGGCGCCACGCGCCCCCCTGCGGGGCGGCGGGGTGGGTGGCGCCCGCCAATGGCGGGCGCCACGTGGCGGGCGCTTCCCCGCCCGTCACGCCCGCCGGGCGCCGCCTGCGCACCTGCGCCGCGCGTGCGTACGGCCGCGTGCGCGTACGGCCGCAGGCGCGCGCCCGCGGGTGCACCGCGCGCACATGCGCCATCCAACCCGGGGCCGCCACGTGGCGCGCCCCGGTGCACCGTGCACCGCGCCCCACACCGCGCCTGGCCTGCCCGCGCTGCCCGCGCACCCTCCCGTGCGCCGCGCGCCCTGGACCGGACCAACCGGCGCCTGCCACGTGGCCCGCCGGTGCACCGTGCACCGGCGGCCCGCTCCGTGGACCGAGAGCCGTGCGCCGGCCCAATAACAAGGCGCCACGTGTCCCGGCCGGTCCACAGATCCCCCCATGCACCATTTTGCGCAGAAAACTTCCGGGGGTCCGTTTTTGGGCATCCGGACTCCAAATTAAATAAGTAAATAGCCGTTTTCAAGCGTTTTTCCGCGCTGAATCCAAATACGGCCTCCGTTTAGCCTGATTCCACTCCTAAAATTCGGCAAAGTCAGCCGAAGGTCAGGCTTGCTTCCAAATCCACTCTAAGTCCAAACAACACATCACTTTGACATGTTGGGGCCCCACACACCATTAACAGGGTTTCTACACCCCGAACAGGGGGAAAGCCACAGGAAAACCTGGGACACTACATCCTCCCCCACTAACAAAGTTTCGTCCTCGAAACTAAACCATACCTCAATCCAGAGCCTCGAACAAGTAGGGGTAGGCGTCCATCATCTCTGACTCGAGCTCCCACGTCGCCTCGCGCTCATCATGATTGCTCCAGAGGATCTTCACATAGGGGATGGTTCGATTGCGCAATTCTTTCATCTCTCGATCTAGAATCCGCAGCGGGCGCTCCTCATATCTCAAATCCTCACTGATCTCGAGTGGTGCAAAGTCGATGATGTGCGACGGGTCGAAGACGTACCTCCTCAGAGTGGAAACATGAAAACATCGTGGACGCCAGCAAGTCTCGGGGGAAGTGCAAGCCGATAAGCAACAGGCCCGATACGCTCCAACACCTCGAAAGGCCAATGTATCGGGGGCTGAGTTTCCCGCGAATGCCGAACCTCCTGATCCCCTTGGACGGCGAGACTTTCAGAAATACATGATCTCCAACCTGAAACTCTAAGTCTCGTCGCCGAACATCAGCATAGCTCCTCTGTCGACTCTGAGCGGTCTGAAGATGCTGTCGAATCACCCGGACCTTCTCCTCTGCCTCCAGCAGTATATCTGGCCCCAAGGTCCGTCTCTCGCCTACGTCACTCCAATAAAGTGGTGATCGGCACTTGCGTCCATACAACGCTTCAAACGGAGCCATCTGTATGCTCGCTTGGAAGCTGTTATTGTACGCAAACTCGAA
>JAQOTM010000237.1:0-92758 GCA_029168755.2 Tillandsia fasciculata | reverse complement strand
CCCCAACAGGTAGCAATAGTAGTAAGATGATATATGTATATGGAAAGCTGTAAATGCCAAGCTAGCTTGCTGATATAAAATCACTATACTACTAGTCATGCTCAAATAGTTTGCTACTATGCCATAACTCGACCACTATGCCGCTATACTAGGGTTACATCTAACCGAACCACGTTGGCCACTCTACACTTTCTTTTAATTCTTTAGCCCTTTAGAAGTACCTTGTCCGATGGGCTCGTGCCCTAGTAGTCATGCTCCCAATTGACGAGTCTCAAATCCAAAGACGGCATTTGCACTTTAATTTCTCTTTATACCATTCGAATGTATCTCGCCTAAAGGGGCCCATGCCCAGGGAGACGGCATCAGCTCACATCTCCCAAATTTATGAGTCCCAAATCCCAAGGTGCCATATTTATTATCTTTTACTTTTGCCTTTTACTTTTGCCTTTTACTCTAGGTTATTAACTCTTGGATAGCCATGATGTCTCAAGGACCATCATTTAGGTTGGCATTATCTTGTTTGCTCAAGTTTGCACATTCACCCTAAGTCCACAGCTCTAGGTGTTGGGTTATATGTAATGGATCTAAATAGGGGAAAAAAACACCTAGAGGGGGGTGAATAGGTGTAAACAATAAACACTCAAAAAATCATTGCGCAATAAAACCCAATGCGGAAATAAAAATAACACGCAAGATTTTTACGTGGAAAAACTCCAAACCGGAGTAAAAAACCACGGGACCGATAACACGGCGAAATCCACTAGAATTAACACACGTACAAGGCGATATAACGTACTCACAGACGACTCAACCTTTTACCATACGCTCCTAGTAGATCTTCTCCGCTCGCTCCACGACGCTTCTCGAATCCACGATCTGCGCCCAACGCCGAATCCTCAGCGTCCAACGTCGAGTCCACGACGTCCGACCGAATCCACGGTCTTCACCCAGTAGCACGCTTCGAATCCACGAACGTACCTCGCTCCGAATCCACGAGAGCGGTTGCACCTTGAATCCACAAGGCCACGCGAGTCCACGCGCCGATTTAGGGTAAATCGTTGTTTTTTGGGTGGTGATGATCCGCCGAATACTTAGATTAGAAATAGATCGGAAATACCATCTAAGTATTCATTGATTTGATTCTACTCAAAATCTGAGTAGGAAAACCTAGAATCAAATCAATCAATATAGATGAAGAAACATAGAATTAATCTATTGATTTCCTTTCTTCTCTATATGTGGATTTTTCTCTTTCGGTCGTATTTTTCTATTATATGCGGATGCCCTAGAAAATGAATAAAGGGCCTATTTATAGGTTAGAAACCATTGGAAGAAGATAAGGATCAAAAACCATCCGTTTCTGGAAATTTTCAGGACGGCGATCCGGATCGGATTAGCTGCGATCCGGATCGTCATAGCAGACATTTCCAGAAAACAGGTTCGGGATCCGGATCGCAAGTCCGATCCGGATCGTTCATACAATTCACCAAACTCCCATGTTCGGGATCCGGATCGGAATGGCCTAGGATCCGGATTGAAATTGCCAATGAACAATCACCCTTCGGGATCCGGATTGCAAGGTCTGATCCGGATCCTGAACATGTCCCATGTCCAGTTTTTGATATTTATGCAATTAGAAATTCTTCCAAGTGTTTCTACACTACAAGAAGTATTCGGATCACCAAAAAACTTTAGTTAAACATACCTGATCCTTTTGAATTCTTCTTTCTTGAGATTGAGGTACATGATCCAAACTTTTCTCATCTTCAATCTTCAAGACTTAACACTTTCACGAAATACGCCAACTCAAATTCCGTAACAATCTCCCCCTTTGGCGGTTTCGTGACAAAACACAAATCCACAAAGAAAATTCAAAAAGATATTTTTGTTGCTATCACCATACAACAAAAATTTACAATGGAGATCCAAAAATTTAAATACATGAGATAAACTCCTAAAACAGACTCTAGACTTAGACATCTGTACTCTCTGCACAAAGAAATCATTCTTGACAAAAAAATCGTTAGATACCTCAAGAATTTTAGCATTCAAAACCAAGCAGAGATAGAGTTTATACTCATCATGACATTTAAAAATTCAGATATGTAATAAGATCATAATCAAAAACCACATATCTTCTAAGCAATAAGATTCCAAATGTCATAAGTTTGTTAGTAATCAAACAACTTGTTAGTAATAATACATGCCCAAATAGTTAGTCGAATAGTTAGTAGGGACATGCAACAAATCACCAGATAAAAACCAAAAGTTGTAATACTTACCTGTCACCAAAGCCAAAGTTTCTCACACAAAGTTCAAAGTTCCAAAGTTTTCTCTTACTACTCTCTCTCTCCCCCTTTTTGTCACAAACAAAGCCAAAAATGTAGTCAAAACTACAAAGTGTAAGGAGAGTTAAAAGTTCCATTAACATGAAAAACCTGAGAACTAAAACTAACGCAGAGTAAGAATAAAACCAAAATCTAAAAACTGAAAAAGTCTGCACAAATCTGCACAAAAAGAAATGTTAGCGCACAGATTAATCATCGGAGTCTGATTCCTCAGACGCACTACATTCCATCTTAGTAAACATTTTCTTGATCAATTTCTTCATCGAGTTTACTCTCTTTGTCAATGTAATGTGTGATGCAGTTATAATCTCGAGATCTTCAGAAATTCGTCTTTGTTCTTTGCTTATCTGTTCTTGTTGAAAGGATAGCCGCTGTTGTTGCTTGAAAATCGAAGTTAGTGATGCTTCATCATCCGCGCCGGGTTCTTGTTGAGACGGTGAGGCCGAGGTGCCGACACAAGGTTTCTTTCCAGTGGAAGGTGTCGAAGTAACATGTGGTAATTTGTGAAGTGACTTCACAATTGTTGACTCATCTATCATCCCGCAACTGTGTTGATATGATGTCGAGCTTATATCAATGTCAAACTTTTGTAAGATCCTCATGATGAGTAATGGAAACGGAAGTCGCTCAGAAGGATGAGGATGCACAATATATCTTGACATTCTAGTCCAAATTATGTAGGGAATATTCATGTTCAAACCTACAGCCTCAGAGGGATGACCTATGAGATATAGGAACAGCAGTCTCTCCCATCTCACGACCTTGGTCTGCATGTTAGGTAGAATGTTGTAACACGTGATGAAATTTAGAAAACGGTACTCCAGTCGAAGATGTTTGGATTTTACACTTTTACCATCAGCTGGTTTAGTCCCTTCCAAACAAATTTTGTCTATCACGGTTTGCCATAAGGCATTCGTCAAACTTCTTCCCTTCAAAAAGTTGAGCCCCGATGTGTTAGATTTCATTCCAAGGACTTCGCCGATTAACTGCGGCGTGATTTTAAGTTTCATCCCTTGGATATTTGTATAGAAATGCATTGATCCACGTTCATCTTCTTGAAGATGTCTTGCATTCGTGTAAAAGGTTCTTACACGATACAGACAATACCCAAGTAATTCGGGGAATCGGCAAACTTGGATGAGATTTGCTTGCTCAATTAAAGTTCCAAACTCTGGTGAGTGATTCCGGAGAGCTTCAATGTTGACATGTCGTTCTCCGATGCATTCACGACGTTCAAAAGCTCGAAGGCGATCCATGCTGACGAACACTCTTCCACACGAGGCGGGGAGTCAGGAACTTTTGGCGTGTCAACATCAGCGTCTCGTCGTAGTCCAAAGCGTTTAGTTAATCGTTTTCTTTTCACAGAGATGGTTGGTGCAGCCATAGGTGCTTTTCCTGTGTCCATGGGTGCTTTTCCTTTTGAACCATCAGAAGCTTTTCCTTTTGAACCATCAGACGCCTTTTGTTCAGGCAATGAGTCATCATCATCTGTCAATTCAGTCCAATCTACCTCGTGACAATCTGCTTCCACTTCTGTGTCACTGATCAGATGAAACTCACCTTTTTGTTGTGTTTTCTTAGCTCTCTTTAATTTGTTTGTGGCCCGAGTGTGCACCATAGTGACCAACAAAAGGATGATCCAAGAGAATCCCATTGATCCAAGTGCTTTAAGATTGAAGTGTCCTGTGAAGACCAACTCAAGAACATGAAAAATCGTCAATTTTGAAAAATTTGAAAAATTGTACCCAAACAATCATAATCATGTAGAGAAGCTAAGAATCAAATTAGTTTTGCAAAAAGAATTTTAAAAATAGATCAATTCCATGATTTTCAAAAATTCCTCTTATATGCCCTAAAACAGAATTTTTAGAAATCGAAGCCCAAAAATTCGTTAATCAGGTGAAAACCCAGCATATAATCAAAACTAATCTACCCAGAGTTCTTATTTCAAAAGAAATTTGACCAAAAACCATTCACAAACGAAAAAGATAGAAAAATCTCATCACGTTTTGAAGAAAATAGAGAAAACCTGTGAAAAACGAGATTTTGATCAATAAAACTTACTTGGATTCGAAGAACTTGAGTTAGGAAAGCTCCAAGATGCAAGGATTCTAGAGAGAGAAGCTCTAGAGACTTGAGAACAAAAGATTAGGGTAAAAGAAATCAAAACCCTTTGTTCTATTAAAACCCTAGCCGTGATCCGGATCGGATCGAGATTTGATCCGGATCGGCTACCCGCAGGAAGAAGCCTGCGTTCGGGATCCGGATCACTTGCCCGATCCGGATCGGCTCCACCTTTTTCTTCAGAAAATTTTAGAAAAATTCCATAAAATCCAGAAAAAGTATGTAAGCACTTTAGCATATCAACTTTAAACAAAAATCATCGTTTCATACAACAAGAAATAGATTATACCAAATCTATCAAAAATACTCAAAAATGAAACGAAAATTTATGGAAATTAAAACACTTAAAGTTGAACAACTTCAATCACATCTAACCTGATCTTATGCGTAATGCCTTTATCAAATCATCAATTTTGGTAAAGAAAATGAAATACCAAGATCAATAGATGTTTGAAATCCCAGATAAGTTAGATAATATATCTAGACAATCTGTTGAAGAGAGTGGCTCTTTGAGCATCTTTATCAAAAATCCCACCTTATACCAACCATGAAATATGACTGAGTCAAGTATTTCAATATGCATTTCATCAACAATTTTTAAAACAAAAATTTGCTTTGCATACATGGGGTATTTTTTTTTTTTTCTTTTTCCTCCATGTGGTGGTAGTTTTCACACTCCTCATTGGGATGTAACTCTTTCCACATCTTTTGAGCATTTTACTTTTCTTTGACTCCCCCTCAATTGGCTATCAATTATTTAATATATAAGGTATTCAACCAAAAATTGATCTCGCATTCATACTCGACTAAGCAATCAAATAAGATAATGACTATACCAAGAGATCATTGAGAGAGAAATTGACTTTGATCACTTAAAAGATGACTTAATTAACATAAATGATCATTGCAACATTGAAATATTATGATATCAAAAGCATAATAAATTTCTAAATGCATGAAAAGATGCAATTAAAGTCAATTATGATTTATGCTCAATTAATGTCCTATGTACAAACATAGATAAAGAACAAAACAAAAACAAAAACAAAACCTAACCTAAGCAAAGGTTTCAAAAAGGTTATTTCAAGGAAAGCATGCCAATTGCTTTACGCAAGTGAATAAAACGTTTTTGATCCAAAGGTTTTGTTAAGATATCAGCTAATTGATCCTCAGTTGAAATATATGACAGTTGAAGAATATTTGATTCAACTAGCTCTCTAAGAAAATGATATCTAAGTTCAATATGTTTTGTTCTAGAGTGCAACACAGGGTTTTTCGAAATGTTTAGCACTAGTGTTGTCACAAAAATGGTTACCGAAGATGCTGAAATCCGGAAATCGCTCAACACGCTTTTCATCCAAATCAATTGGGTTGAACAACTTCCTGCTGAAATGTACTCCGCTTCGGCAGTCGAGAGTGCTATGCAATTCTGCTTTTTACTGTGCCATGCAACAAGGCAATGGCCAAGATAGAAGCATGCACCACTCGTGCTTTTCCGATCATCCACTGATCCAGCCCAATCGGCATCTGAGTATCCAACAATATCCAAACTTGTTCCCATAGGATACCAAATTCCGAAATTTATTGTACCTTTGATATACCGGATGATCCGTTTCACCGCTTTCAGGTGAACCTCCTTCGGTGCTGATTGATATCTCGCGCAAATCCCAACACTGAAGGATATATCCGGGCGACTAGCCGTGAGATATAGTAGACTTCCAATCATACTGCGATACAGTTTCTCGTCTACATTCTCACTATGTGATTCACTTCCAAGTCCCTTATGGCTAGTTCCCATTGGAGTCGGAAAATCCTTAGAATTTTCTAAATCAAACTTTTTGACCAACTCCATTGCATACTTGGATTGACACAAGTGAATACCTTCATCGTTTTGTTTAACTTGTAATCCAAGAAAATAAGTCAATTCGCCCATCATGGACATCTCAAATTCGCTTTCCATGGTCTCCGCGAATTTAGAAGCATCATTATCTCTTGTTGCGCCAAATACAATGTCATCGACATAGATTTGTGCTACAATGAAATTGTTTTGATAATGCTTCACAAAGAGAGTCCTGTCAGCTCCCCCTCGAGTATAGCCCTTTTCCAAAAGGTGCTTTGTCAACCTTTCGTACCATGCTCGCGGTGCTTGTTTCAGACCGTAAAGAGCCTTTTTCAGACGAAAAACATGGTTAGGTAGTTTATGGTCCACAAAACCTTTCGGTTGAGCCACATAAACTTCCTCATTTAAAAACCCATTTAAAAAGGCGCTCTTAACGTCCATTTGAAATAATTTGATTTTAAAATGACAAGCTATCGCAAATAAGATACGAATGGACTCGAGTCTAGCTACAGGGGCGAAAGTTTCATCAAAGTCTATACCTTCTACTTGAGAGTAGCCTTGAGCAACTAACCTTGCTTTGTTCCTGATGATAGTACCATCTTCATTTTTCTTGTTCTTGAAAATCCATTTGGTACCTATCACATTGTGTTGCTTCGGAGGCTTCGTTAATTCCCAGACTTTGTTTCGCTCAAATTGATGGAGCTCTTCCTGCATTGCTTCAATCCAGTAGTCATCCTGAAGAGCTTCATCAACATTCTTTGGTTCGATTTGAGATACGTAGCATGCGAATCCGCAAACCAATTGTCTCCGAGTTCTAACTCCTTCTTGTGGATCTCCAATGATGTTCGATTCAGGATGATCCTTGGAGATGCGTAACGTTTGAGGTAAGGAGTAGTCGGAGGTACACGAGATGATTCCTGCACATCAGATAAACTTGAAGAACCGTTAGATGCATCATTATCATCGAAAGAATTGTTAGAAGAAGATGCATTAGCAGGTGTATCATCATCAAGAGAGATATCGAGGGTAGATTTTTCAGATTCAAAGTGAAAAGCTTCATCTACTTTAACATTTATCGATTCTACGATCGTCTTAGATTCTAAGTTAAAAACTCGATATGCTCTACTGTTTGTAGAATAACCTAAGAAAATTCCTTCGTCACTTCGAGAGTCAAATTTTCCAAGATTCTCGCGGTCACGCAAAATAAAACACCGACTCCCAAAGATACGAAAATATTTGATGTTAGGTTTTCTACAAAACCATAGTTCATATGGTGTATTTAAAGTCCCCGGGCGCAAATACACTCGATTAATTACATAAACAGCAGTGTTCACCGCTTCAGCCCAAAAATATAACGGTAGGTTCCGGCTATGAAGCATAACACGTGCCATCTCCTGTACGACCCGGTTTTTGCGCTCGACTACACCATTCTGTTGAGGTGTATAGGGTGCTGAGAATTCATGTTTAATGCCGTTTGAAGTGCAAAAATCAATGAATTTGGAATTTATGAATTCTCCACCTCTATCACTTCTAACTCGAGTAATCTTTTCATTCTTTTCAATCATAATACGATGGCAAATCTCGTGAAAAGAATCAAAAGTATCAGCTTTCTCTTTTAAAAATGCTACCCAAGTATATCTAGAGAAATCATCAACCAATAAGAAAATATACCATTTACCTCCCAAGGATGGTTGACGAGTTGGCCCCATTAAGTCCATGTGCAAAAGTTCCAAAGGCCGTTTTGTACCTATGTGGTTCAAGTTCTTGTGTGCAGTCCTAGACTGTTTTCCCTTTTGGCAACCGCCACACACAATGTTTTGTTCAAAAGAAAGTTTAGGAACCCCCTTGACCACATCTTTGTTTGAAATTCTAGCAAGTTCCTTAAAGTTTATGTGACCTAGCCTTTCATGCCAAAGTGTTTCATTTTTCAAAGAAGCTAGGTTACATTTTTCAGAAATTTTATGAGGAACTACATAACAATTGTTTTCTGATCTAACCCCTTTTAAAAAGAAACATGGTTCTTGTCAGTTACAGTACATTCATCAGATGAAAAATTAACTGAATAACCATTATCACAAAGTTGACTTATGCTTATGAGGTTAGTCTTAAGGCCATGAACAAATAACACATTATTTAGAACCGGGCCATCCGGAATAGCTATAGTTCCTTTTCCAACAATTTTGGAAGACCGACCATCTCCGAAAACAACAAGTCCTCCGGAGATTTTCTCAAAGGTTTGAAAACAGTTTTTGTCACCGGTCATGTGACGGGAACACCCGCTATCCAGATACCAAGACGAACTATCATATGCATGCAAGGAAACATTGGTAACAAGACAAGGAAAATTTCACCTTTGCGCACCCAAACCTTTTTGGAATGCGTCGGTAATGGTCGTGAAGTTATCTCCTAGGTGAAAGCGTCTTGTTTGAAGATTGCTGCTCCTTGATGATGTCGTCTTGAGCGGTGAACTACCAAGGCTCTTTTCCTTTCAATGATTTGCATTGATTTCTGAGGAATCACCTTTTGGTAGTCATTGCAAGAGGTGCTTGAGGTGTGCGTTTGGCTCCCGTCTTGCAATTTCTCCTTATGTGCCCTGAAATGCCACAACGAAAACATACCTTAGTTCTTGACGATCCCGAGGAGGATGAAGTAGGCTTGTTGTCGTTGCTTGTCGTGAATTCCGGTGTCGGAGGAGGAGATACCGACTGAGGCACAAAAACTGTCCCACTCGAACTTGGAATGTCTCCAGTTTGAGTGTATCCGAGGCCGAACTTATTTGTTTGACCAAGACCAAGAAGTCTGTCCAACTTACTCCTTCCAGAAGAAAATCGCTTTAAGTCATCCTTTAGTTGGAGTATGGTCTTTGTCATTTCCATTTTATCCTGTCGAGCCTCGCCGTAGAGCTTTGAGAAATAATTCGCTTTATCCACCAATTTCTCATGTTCTTTCTCGAAAAGCTCATTTTTCTCTTGAAGGGAAACATTTGCTTTGGCTAGATTATCCCTTTCCACTTCAAGAGCGTTTGAGAGAGAAGATGCCCTTTTTGCTTCTTCTTCGAGATCCTGCAATCTCCCTCTCAAACTCCGGTTTTGCTTTGCCAGTTTCTTTGAATCCCTCAAAAGCTTATGGTAGGCAAGAGCAAAATCTTCACCTTCAGAATTGCTCGATTCGCGTCCGTTGCAATCTTTTCAACATGGGAGGAGTTGGACAAGGAATCGGAGGTACTTGCCATTAAGCACATGAAGGGTGAAGAGGTGGACGCGTGGAATGCTGTCGCGTTGTCTTCTTCATCACTTGAGGATGACTCATTTGACGTTGAGTTGTCATCCCAAGTGACGACTTGCATCGCTTTCTTCTTTGCCGGATTCTTGTTGGGACACTCCGTTGCAATGTGGCCGTAGCCTCGACATTTGAAGCACTGTACTTGTCCCTCTGAACTTTTCTTATCCTTTGAGAAGTTCTCTTGCTTTCTTGACTTGTAACTTGAAGAACCCTTGCCTTTCTTCGACTTTCCGAAGGATGGAGTTTTGCTTGGATTACCCCTTCGAAAGTTGCGGCGAAACTTCCTTGTCAAGAGAGCGAGCTGCTTCTCAAAGTCCTCCATAGATAGGTTCTCGTCATCGTCCGAGGAGGATGAATCCGCGTCTTCTTCTTTGTTGTTTTCAATGCATAACCTGAAGACTTAGAAGAGGATGCCTTTCCCGAAGAATAGTTAGTAGGAAATGTCATTTCATAAGTTTGTAAAGCACCAACTAATTCTTCTACACGCATTTCGTCCGGGTGTTTAATTGTTTCAATGGCTGCGACCTTCGGGCGAAATCGTTCAGGAAGAGTTCTTAAAATCTTTCTTACAACTTTAAATTCTGGAATCTTCTCTCCCAAGTTAGCACATGAGTTTACGATGTCTTGCAATCGTGTGTAATAGTCAGTGAAAGATTCATTTTCTGCCATAGAAATAGAGTCAAACTTGCTCGTAAGCATTTGCAGTTTCTGAATCTTCACAAGGTTAGTTCCCTCATGCGTAACTTGAAGAACATCCCAGATTTCTTTCGCAGTCTCACATGCCGAGACGCGAGAGAACTCTGTTTGTGACAAAGCATTAAATAGAGCATTAATTCCTTTGCCATTGTAAGAAGATGAATCTATCTCTTCCTTGGTCCATTTCGACCTAGGTTTTAAGGTGCGAACATCAGAAATAATTTCAGTTGGATTAGACCATCCTAATTCAATTGATTGCCACACCCTTTCGTCGATGGAAATTAAAAAGGCTTTCATCCGTACTTTCCAGTACGCATAATTTGTTCCATCAAAGAAAGGGGGTCGATTGATGTTTCCACCTTCAACCATTGTTTACAACCCTATTCCCGCTCTGATACCACTTGTTGGGTTATATGTAATGGATCTAAATAGGGGAAAAAACACCTAGAGGGGGGTGAATAGGTGTAAACAATAAACACTCAAAAAATCATTGCGCAATAAAACCCAATGCGGAAATAAAAATAACACGCAAGATTTTTACGTGGAAAAACTCCAAACCGGAGTAAAAAACCACGGGACCGATAACACGGCGAAATCCACTAGAATTAACACACGTACAAGGTGATATAACGTACTCACAGACGACGCTTCTCGAATCCACGATCTGCGCCCAACGCTGAATCCACAGCGTCCAACGTCGAGTCCACGACGTCCGACCGAATCCACGGTCTTCACCCAGTAGCACGCTTCGAATCCACGAACGTACCTCGCTCCGAATCCACGAGAGCGGTTGCACCTTGAATCCACAAGGCCACGCGAGTCCACGCGCCGATTTAGGGTAAATCGTTGTTTTTGGGTGGTGATGATCCGCCGAATACTTAGATTAGAAATAGATCGGAAATACCATCTAAGTATTCATTGATTTGATTCTACTCAAGATCTGAGTTAGGAAAACCTAGAATCAAATCAATCAATATAGATGAAGAAACATAGAATTAATCTATTGATTTCCTTTCTTCTCTATATGTGGATTTTTCTCTTTCGGTCGTATTTTTCTATTATATGCGGATGCCCTAGAAAATGAATAAAGGGTCTATTTATAGGTTAGAAACCATTGGAAGAAGATAAGGATCAAAAACAACCTTTTCTGGAAATTTTCAGGACGGCGATCCGGATCGGATTAGCTGCGATCCGGATCGTCGTAGCGTGATAGACAATTCCAGAAAACAGGGTTCGGGATCCGGATCGCAAGTCCGATCCGGATCGTTCATACAATTCACCAAACTCCCATGTTCGGGATCCGGATCGGAATGGCCTAGGATCCGGATTGAAATTGCCAATGAACAATCACCCTTCGGGATCCGGATTGCAAGGTCTGATCCGGATCCTGAACATGTCCCATGTCCAGTTTTTGATTTTTATGCAATTAAAATTCTTCCAAGTGTTTCTACACTACAAGAAGTATTCGGATCACCAAAAATCTTTAGTTAAACATACCTGATCCTTTTGAATTCTTCTTTCTTGAGATTGAGGTATATGATCCAAACTTTTTCATCTTCAATCTTCAAGACTTAACACTTTCACGAAATACGCCAACTCAAATTCCGTAACACTAGGGTCGCTAATCGCCATTAAGCACACCAACCTCAACCAAACAACTCTAACCCTAGAGTTTATGAGCTCTATGTTGAGAACTCTATCATTCTTCCTCAGGTTTTGTCACGCCCCGGGGTCGAAACTGCAACCCGGGCTCGCCAACAGATCCGCCACCTATGCAAAATCCCGCATAGGCGAAGCGTCTAACCTGCAAAAGATAGTACTATAGCTACGCAAATATCAGAGCGAAAATAAAATGCTGTAAAATAAAATCTAATCACTGTACAACAAGAAATAAAGTACAATATCCATCTCCTCGAATACAGATAATCATCATACAATGTCCTCAGTACAGCATCTCTCAACTATAAAAGGGAGATAAACTAAAACTATAGTACATCAGTCTCTCCAAATGCAAAAGATCCCTCTCCAAGGTAAACAGTAAAAAAAAACCAGCTGACAGCTACAAGGAATCTCCAACCAGGGGATACAGCTACACTCCTCGGGTGGTAAGGATCTAGCTCGTGACTCCCTCGCCTCGAATAACGACCGAAGGTCAGCAACTCCCGCAGAGGACTCTGCAAAACAGGAGGAAGAAAAGAGGGAAACAACAATGGGGGTGAGAACCACTAGTAAACCAGTAGCCTCCCCCTGTGGGTAAGGCCTCAAACTCCGGCGTACCCACTAAGTCTACCAGAGGCAAGAAAAGGGATAAGTGGTAAAGCTGTAAACAGAACTGCTGAATAAAGGGAAACCACCACTAGTATGCCTCTAAATGCAATACCGAAAGAAATGACTATATGAATGCATCAGGAAATAGTATCTGACCAAATAGACCCAATCTAGTACCACCAGTAAAACTGGTATTGCCTGCTCAGCGGAATCTGCACACAAGGCTCGAAACCGCGGGATCGGCCCGCACGGCTCGCATCCCAAAATAAGTATCAGACCGGCACACAAGGCTGGGTCCAGAAAGCCTACCTCCGGAGTGGCACTCGAGGGGAGCGACCCACACGAGTAAAGTATCTCTGTCATCAGTATCACAAGTATCTCTATAGCACATATCTCAATATAGCAGGACTGGATCAAGACTATGATCAAAGTGGGAAACTCCGTTCACTAAAGAAACCCCACTCCCCAATCAGATGCAATAGTACTCAACAAGTGGGAAACTCCATCCACTAGAGAAATCTGATACCCAATCTGATGCAATAGTAAACATCCGGTCGACCGCCCAATGTCCGCGGTCGCCGCGACACCCCATAAGACCCCAAATCCGATAGAGTAATCAACATCTGGCTAACCGCCTAATGTCCGCGGTCACCACAATAACCCACAATCCAACATCAAGTACACTCTGTCTCCAACCCTAAGGTCCCGGCCACACTATCCCAAACCTCTGCTCGAATCCGAGCAACATGACTCGAAAGTCTAAATAAGAAGGAGAAAGAAAACAATCATGGTTTCTCCTAAGTCAAATCCCAATATGGTAGTGTAGCAATAAATAGTGGCCTATCTAGATGTCCATACAGGCATGCAAAAGTCCTCATGCAAGATGAAAGAGAAAAACATCAAATAACAGTTCCACATGTGTAACAAATAATAAATCCACATAGATATACCCATCATGCTAAAATCATCAGTCAATTACACATGTAAATAATCCCTGATCCATAATAAATCCCAAAGTGGCACCCGCACATAGATATGTCATCATGTCCCAACAATTAATTCATTTAATCCACTTTCATAAAATCTATGTGCTAATATGGCATGTTAATTATCACTATTAAATATGTCCCCGCAATCATGTTTCCACAATAATATTATCCAATAAGATTCCCAACATGCTATATCCACATAATTAATCTCAATTGATAGGCTCACATTTATATCAGTCAAACAAGCATGGTAATCAATCAATATGTTCAAAAGAGGGCTTCTCTAATAAACTTAGTGAGCAAGTCAGAAGTAGAGGCAAGCAACAACCACCCACCTGGACACGCGTAATCCTCAGCTGTAAAACCTTCTCGCTGTCCAATATTCCTTTTTCACGCCAAAAGCCCAAACAGATAAACCGCCGCGATCACTGTTCACAATTACCCCAAAATATATAATTAAACATACAAAATCTGTCCCCAAACACAACAGTCCACAGTTTTGCCTTTTTCACCTACGAGATCTGCTCGAAAAATTCCAGGAAAAATACTGTCACGATCCTCGCGACGAACCGGTCGAAACGAGTATCTGCACGTTCACACCCGAGTTTCCTACGCTGAGATACAAATTCGACAAGGGAACCACCCCGAAATAAACCAATCATAAAATCTGAATCACAAGGTTATGTGAACAGAGACTTTTCACCTTCGGGAAAAGCTCAGAAAATTCGAAGAAAATTTGGGGATATTCCTCGCGATGTGTAGATGCAAAACACCTTTTGAATCACCCCAATCTGATGCCTGTGCGCGAAGATATCATCAAAATACCGTAGCGCTGTCCAAAACTCCACCCCAGAAAATGAGGTCACAAGATGATCCGAAAAACCGATGAAAAGCTCGGAATGGGAAAAACCAATAACACGGAAAACGTAGCCCTACCTGTCTTGAAGACGATGGCACAAGAATCGCTGGAAAATACTGCCGGAGTAGCTCGGGAGAGTCCACGCACCGAAATGCGACGAAGGGGATCACAAATGAACGAGCGTCGCGCCGCGCCGTAAAATCGGAAACCTCAAAGTGCGTGCCACCAAAAATTCTCAAACTTCTCCACGAGATGCAGCAGCCCAAGAGGAAGAACTTTCATAAACAACTCTCGGAGAGAAGAAGCCCGAAACCATCCTTGAATTCGGCCTTATATAGGCCCAGCTCAACAATTCAGGAAATGACCATCAGGTCCCAAGATCCGGGCGCCCGAATTGATCCGGGCTGCTACAGTGTTGGGCCCGGCCCAACACTGTTCAAGCCCGAATCGCCCGGAGGATGCCATGTCTCCCATGGAACAGCAGACAGCCGTGCGGGCCAGTCGCCTTGCGCCACGTCGCCCGCGCCCGAACATCAAACAGCGACGCCGACCACCCCCGTCGCGCCGCGTGGCACCCCCGCGCCTGCCCCGCGCACATGGCCCCGGCTGACCCGCGCGTACGGCCACCTGCCCCGGCTGCCAGCCCACCTGCACCGCACAGTGCCTAGACCAATGGGGAAGCGCCACGTGTCCGACCCTCTTCTCGCTGCGCCCGGCGCACGTACGCCCGATGCACCAACCAGTAGGCAACTGCCACGTGTCCGCCCCCGTCCACCATGCACCCCGTGCTCTTCCGTGAACCGCGCTTCCTGCACCAGCCAGTTAGCACCCGCCACGTGTCATAACCAATGGTACACGTCGGCCCGTGGACCGTGCGCCTGCCCGCGCGCCCGCACGCCTGCCCGCGCGTCTGCCCGCGCCTGCGTGCTGCCCGCGCCCGAGCGCCGCCGTGCTCCGCCGCTGCCCGCCGCCGCCGCCGCTGCTCGCCGGTAGCCGGAACAGTACCCAAGCCTCGAGAAACGCGCTTTTGCATCCGGACTCCGAAAAATCCAAGTAAATAGTCCATTTTTACCGTTTTCGCGCGCTGAATCCGAATTTGATGTCCGTTTTGCCAAATTCCAACTCTAAAAATTGTCGAAGGCATCCGGAAAGGTGTTCTTAGCCTAAATTTCGTGTTGAGCCCAATTTTGATAGCTGTTCCGCGCGAGAACACTTCTAAACACTCAACGGGGTCCTCCGATCACTCACGTGATCCATTTTAAGCCCGACGTCCAACACTCGTGTCCAAATTGTACACAATCACCACCAACACACCACGTAGGCCTCCAGAAGCCACCCAACGCACTACGACAGCTCTGCGGAGATCCAGGTCATCACAGGTTTTTTCCTAAGTTAATGCCACTCATTTCAACCTAGACTTTCCTCCTAGATTTCATGCAACTCATCTTGACCTCTTAACCTAGGTTTTCTCCTAATTCAAATACCACTTAACCTCATACAAGAAAAACCTTTATCTAGGTTTTATATAGACTTGTCTCTTAGGGTTAAACCCTAGCATGGTCATGATCATACATTATCTACACAATTACTCTTACTAACGTTCTTTTAGATTCAAAAGGCAAATGAAAAGAGTAGAGAGCACCATTTTCGGTAGAATCCCCCACCTTGTGTTCTCTTTGAAAGAAGAAGGGGTTTAATCTCTCAAATCACCAAGAAATCTCCTAAAAATGGGAATAGAACTCATAAGAGGTCATTTTATCTCTTTTAAATCTATCTAAATCCACAACTACTAAAATCCTAAAAACTTTCCTATTGTTCTTGCTCCAAAACGTGTAGTATAGGACTCTTCTTTCCTTCCCAAGCCTTCTTTGGAAGCTTCCTTCCAATCTTTAGCCCTCCAAGAGATCAACTCCTTCAAAACCCTAAGCTAGGGCTTCCTCTCCCAAGCTTCTGGATAGAGAAAGAGAAGAGGGAAAAGAGAAAGAGGGTGGGTTATGTGTGTTTGGCTGTGGGGGGAGGGGTTTAAGCCATCTTAACCCCGGCTAAACCCTCCAATCAACCATGGTTCACCAACTCTGCACTTGTTGTCAGGAGCTTGGAGTACCAATACATGGGCTGGGGTACCAATACGCGGGCTGGGGTACCAGTACCCGGGTTCTGGCTCCGGCACGCCAACACTTTGAATCTCCAACCCGAGAGCTCGATTTTCCTGCTTTCTACGGGGTACCGGTACGTACCTTAGGGTACCGGTACACCATGCTTCAATCTGCAGTTTGTAGATTTCTACTCTCCGAGCTCGCTTTCTATCTCAACTTTGGTCCGAAAGGTTTTTGCTTTGAACCAACACACTCCCAACTCATCTTTAATAGCATTTTAAACATGCTCGGTGTGATTTAGCCGCACTTTACTATTTAGCAAAAGCCGGAGCGCTACACCGGAACTGTCACGCCCCGGGGTCGAAACTGCGACTCGGGCCCGCTAACAGATCCGCCGCCTATACGGTGAACCCCATATAGACGAAGCGTCTAACCTGCAAGAGAAAGCTGCTATACTAAACAGATATCAGAGCTGTAAGTAAACTGCTAAAAATAAAATAAAATAATACAAACCAAGTCCTCACCAAAAGTACATAAGTCGCTCAACTCTGATATAAAAGTACAACTCTATACCTCACTACAAGATCTCTCAACAAGAACTCTCAAAATATAAAAAGTGGGTACTTCTACTCTCTGGACGACGACGACTGGTAGGGAACTAGCTCGCGACTCCCTTACCTCGATCTGAAGAAACAGCAGTTGGAACAGCAGGAACAGGAGTAGAAGTCCCTGGAAAAAAAGACACCACAACGGGTGTGAGAACTACATCCCACAGTAGTTCTCAGTGGGTGCCGTCAACAAGCCCAACGGTCTGCCCACTAAGGTTACTAGAGGCATGCTGTAACAAATGAAATACTAAAGAAAAGAGCTAGAAATGAATAACTCTACAGCTACTATGCCCCTATCTAGATGCTCAAAAAGTGGAACAGACGATAACATGATGCATCTACTATCCCTCAACTCAGATCACCCAATCTACCTGACTGCCTCATCTGGTCCAGTCAAACCTATGCCTACCTACTGCCGCACATCCTCAACAGGACGGGTCTACCGTAGGTATGTCCGTAGCTGCCAAAACTGGCTCAGTCAGAGGGACGGCGTCGACAAGTCGCGATAGAAAAGCTCAATCTCACGCCGGTACAACAACTCGGTATAGCTCAATCTCAACGCCGGTACAACAACCCGGTCCAAGTATCACTCTCAAAGCCGGTACAACAACCCGGTCCAAGTATCACTCTCAATGCCGGTACAACAACCCAGTCCAAGTATCACTCTCAATGCCGGTACAACAACCCGGTCCAAGTATCACTCTCAATGCCGGTACAACAACCCGGTCCAAGTATCACTCTCAATGCCGGTACAACAACCCGGTCCAAGTATCACTCTTAATGCCGGTACAACAACCCGGTCCAAGTATCACTTTCAATGCCGGTACAACAACCTGGTCCAAGTATCACTCTCAATGCCGGTACAACAACCCGGTCCAAGTATCCGTGCATCTCTGCCGAGCTCAAATATGGCTCATGCAGGCTAAGATCCAAATCCTCGATCAAGAAGATCGGCTAAAACTAACAAAACACTGTCTCAACAGGCCAAACAGGCCGAACATCGCATCCACTGCAAACCACTGCCTCAACAGGCCAAAATGTCCCACATGCAGACTCACTGACAGGATAAACTCCACAACTGACACAATGAAGGGTCCGGGAACCCCGAAAGACTAGAACCTACAACCCAAATCAAACAAGAACAGGCTCTAGGCATAGCCTTTCGTTGTTCTCGTCCCAAGAAGAAGACAGACCTTAGAACCCAGACCACTCGAATCATCTCGGGTGGTTAATTTATAGGAAAAAGGTGACATTTCTGACTAAAAGCCATTTGATCTGGAAGAAATCCATATTTAATGATTTTTAGTTCTTTTTAGGAAAACAATTGAAAACAAGTTTTATATCCAAACCTCGAAGAGCTAATACCTTCGTCCAATCAAACAAGAACGGACTCAGGCGACCCTACGATGCTTGGAAGAAAATATTTGGTAGACTAAAATCATATGTGTGTCCAAAAAAGGTTATGGGTTTAAGGTCCTGCTAACACTAATATACCGCTGCCACTAACACAGCGGCGACCGATGAAACAAGAAAATAAAACACCTCGGGACCGCCGTCTACCCAAACGGCTACCGCCACAGATAGTCGATGAACAACAACTATCAGACTCCACTCTGCTCCCAAGCACGAGTGTAAAATGCATCCCACACTAAAGGAAATCCCGACCACTCAGCCCACTACCCGGGCGAGTAAAACACTATGTCCAGGAAGGAATAAGAAGTGTGGATGTCTAAAGCAAATAAACCTAGCCCAAGTTGGAGTTTTCTACAGTCTGGCTGAACATGCTGCATATGGCGGGGGTGCTAGGTCAAGTTCCAAGATAACAATAATTTTTACAGATAAAAAAAAGCATGGAGATGACAAGATCATCAGGTAAAATAAGGAATAACAATTCCTACATTCTAGCATGTTGAACAAGAATTCGCTATCATGCATAGTCCTACAATAGCAGGCTTAACGTACAGTCCATCAATCTTGGAGACAGGGCCACCCACCTGAATGTGCTAACTGTCCGGAGTCATATAGCTGAGAACACCCAGAAACAGATATACCAGCATAACCACCAAGCAAACAGTACAATAGCAGTGTTCAATGCATCCTGGGTACAAAATACATCCCAAAAATTACACTTAATTTCCACAATTCCAAGATTACAAATTCTGCGGTGAACAATCCCTTTAAAGCAAAAATTTCACCTATAAAATAACCTCCAAAAATTCCGGTAAAAATATGACGGCGATCCTCACGAAGAGTAGATGTTGATAGAGTCCTTAAACGTCGAATTCCGATGTCCGGATGCGGAGATAAAAATCCGACAAGAAGGTGCTGTCCAAAAACTCCACCAGCAAACAGCGGCTTAGAAAAGTCTCGAAAACTGTGCCATAACCTCTGAATCAAGCAAGGTGGCCGACACAGAAAATGAAGGCATACCTCTCGTGAATCCAATGCCGCAAAAATCGCCCAAAAATACTGTCGGAGTAACTCTGTGGACCTCTCAGACCGAAATGTGGCGATAACGGGCCTCCAACAGAAAATCGTCGCTCCGCGCTACGATGCCGAAAACGTCGACGCCACGGCTTCCGAAAATTCCGGGCCTCTGCCAGAAGATGCGCAACACGAAGATCTACAACTTTCCTAAAGGGTCCAAGGGCAGGAAAGCTCGGGAAAAGGGGCAAAAGGCCCCAGCAAACAGCCTATTTATAGGCCCAGCCCGAAAATCTACACTTTGGAATTTTGGCCCAAGAATTCGGGCGGCCGAAAGTTTTCGGGCGCCCGAAAGTTTTCGGGCTACTACAGTAACGGGCCCGGCCCGTTACTGTGTGCGCCCGAAACTTTCCCGGGCCGCCACGTGTCCCGGCAATGCTCCCCGCGCCCGGCGCACGCGCGCCAGCGAACCGCGCGATGCCGCGCATCCCGACACGCGGTCGTGCGCGGCTGCGCCGACCAACCACGGGGCGCCATGTGGCGCCCTCACGTCGCCCCGGCAGCGCCCAAGGCGCGCCCACGTGCGCGGCCGCGCCGTCGCCGGTGCCGTGTCGGGCACGCATCCCGAGGCAGCTGCCCCCGTCGCGTGGACCGCGCGCACCAGGACCCGCCAACCATAAGCCACCACGTGTCCTCCCCTGGTCCACCGTGCACCCGCGACATTCCCGTGGACCACGCCTGCTGCGCCCGCCACTCACGAGGTGCCACGTGCCCCGTCCCCACGGTGCATGCCTCCGCGGTGGACCGCGCGCCTGCTCGCGCGCCCGTGCACCTGCCCGCGCCGCTCCGCCGCCTGCCCGAGCTCGCGCCGCCGTGCTCCGCCGCTGCTCGCCGCCGCCGGCGCCTCTCCGGCCGCCGGCGCCTCTCCGGCCGCCGGCGCCTCTCCGGCCGCCGGAACAGTAAAAGCTGCCTCAAAATCCGTGTTTTCGCGTCCGTACTTTGAAAAATTCAACTAAATAGTCCATTCTGCTCGTTTTCGCACGCTGAATCCAAATCCGATGCCCGTTCAGCCAAATTTCACTTCTAAAATTTTCCGAAAATTCCCGGAAAAGTAACTTGATCTATTTTTTCATATCAGGTCAAATCCTTGGTTCCAATAAGCGCGCAAAAACCTCAATCACCCAGTATGGACTTCCTGGTACACAATCTTGCTCCAATTACTCCAGAAATCCAATTCTTGGGCCCGACACACGCACACACTCCCAGAAGCCACTAATCCATCAATAAATCCTTAAGTGGGGATTCGGGTCCTCACAGGAACCCTATGCAATCTCACAATTTCGTCCAAGTAGAGCTGAGCCAATTTATCTCTCCACCATGTGGTCTGAATCAGCAAGAAGTGAGCCGATTTCATCAACGGTTCACAACCACCCAAATCACATTGTGTCCTCTCTGCGATTGAGGTAAGCCAACTACGAAATCCATCGCAATGTTCTCCCATTTCCATACTGGAATCGACAAATTCTATAATTTTTTTGCCAGAAGACGATACTCTGTTTTTGCCTACTGACACACTAAAGAATGTGCTACACAGCGCCCGATGTCCCGGCCACCAATAGTGCATCTTGAGGTCTATTTACATCTTGGTGCCACCGGGTTGAATCGAATGCGGAGATTGGTGAACTTCCCTCCAAATCTCCCTACGGATATCCTCATCCTTAGGCACACACTGTCGGTCCCGAAATCAAAGAGTGCCCTCCGAGTCTTTGATAAACTCATCGGCACGCCCACTTTCAATGTTACTCTACACATTTTGAAGTTCCGAATCCGCAGACTATGTAGTGCTCCGACTTTCGCTAAAGTGGCAAAGTGCGGATAAGAGACCCTAAATGTGTCTAAAATATGGGTAAGATGAGTTGAGGCAAGTTTGGTGTGACACCCCCGGAATTTGGATTAGTCCTCTATATAAATAATATAATAGGACTAAATCTCTAACCCGGCTATAGCATTTTGGATGGTAGTAAGATCCAAGAGGAACATGAGAGTTAAGCGTGCTAGAGCTAGAGTAGTTCTAGGATGGGTGACCCCCTGGGAAGTGGGGCGTCACAGTTGGTATCAGAGCCATTCACCAGCCGGAAATGTGAGATGAGTCTCGGCTGAGCCAGGGTTATATAGCGGGTAGAGCGAGGCTCCCCGGCTAATGACCGTTGTGAGTGGAGTGCAGCTCCTCACAAGGTCGGCTAAGGCTAGCGAGACGAGTCTCACATCGCCTGGTGCTTGTGAGTATGCTTGAGCCTGACGTGGACGTCAGGGCTTAAAGGGGGGAAGAATGTGACACCTCCGGAATTTGGATTAGTCCTCTATATAAATGATATAATAGGACTAAATCTCTAACCCGGCTATAGCATTTTGGATGGTAGTAAGATCCAAGAGGAACATGAGAGTTAAGCGTGCTAGAGCTAGAGTAGTTCTAGATCACAGACCAGGCACCCCTATTGGAGGAGATGAGACGGCTCGAGATAGAGGTTGTGTCCCCTGGGGTCTCTGCTAGACTGACGTCATTAGTCGTGCAGCCCACTCTGCTGGACAGGATCAGGGAGAAACAGAGTGAGGACCCCCACTTGACCAGGATTCGAGATCAGCTTCCGAGTGATCAGTCAGGGGATTTTACAGTGGATGCTGCGGGAGTACTGAGGTACAGGGACCGAGCATGTGTGCCAGTGGATGCTGAGATCAGAGAGCAGATATTGAGAGAGGCCCATTATACACCTTATACCCTTCATCCTGGGGGGACTAAGATGTATAAGGACCTCAAGGCACATTTTTGGTGGAATGGCATGAAGAGGGATGTCGGGAGATTTGTGGCCCAGTGTTTGACTTGTCAGCAAGTAAAAGCTGAGCATCGGGTGCCAGCTGGCAAGTTACAAAGTCTCCCAATTCCTGAGTGGAAATGGGACCACATTACCATGGACTTCGTGGTCGGATTGCCGAGGGCACAGGGCGGAGCAGATGCTATCTGGGTAGTGGTGGATCGACTTACTAAGTCAGCGCACTTTTTGCCTATGCAGACTACTTGGCCACTCGATCGACTAGCCCAGCTATACCTTGATGAGATTGTGAGACTGCATGGAGTACCCGCCTCCATTGTGTCAGATAGAGATCCGAGGTTTGCCTCGCGTTTTTGGGGGAGTTTGCAGACTGCGATGGGGACTCAGCTCAGATTCAGTACAGCTTTTCATCCTCAGACTGATGGGCAGTCAGAGCGGACCATACAGATCTTGGAGGACATGCTGAGGGCTTGCGTCTTGGATTTCGGCGGAGGTTGGATTCGGCACTTATCCTTGGTTGAGTTTGCGTACAACAACAGCTTCCAAGCGAGCATACAGATGGCTCCGTTTGAAGCGTTGTATGGACGCAAGTGCCGATCACCACTTTATTGGAGTGACGTAGGCGAGAGACGGACCTTGGGGCCAGATATACTGCTGGAGGCAGAGGAGAAGGTCCGGGTGATTCGACAGCATCTTCAGACCGCTCAGAGTCGACAGAGGAGCTATGCTGATGTTCGGCGACGAGACTTAGAGTTTCAGGTTGGAGATCATGTATTTCTGAAAGTCTCGCCGTCCAAGGGGATCAGGAGGTTCGGCATTCGCGGGAAACTCAGCCCCCGATACATTGGGCCTTTCGAGGTGTTGGAGCGTATCGGGCCTGTTGCTTATCGGCTTGCACTTCCCCCGAGACTTGCTGGCGTCCACGATGTTTTTCATGTTTCCACTCTGAGGAGGTACGTCTTCGACCCGTCGCACATCATCGACTTTGCACCACTCGAGATCAGTGAGGATTTGAGATATGAGGAGCGCCCGCTGCGGATTCTAGATCGAGAGATGAAAGAATTGCGCAATCGAACCATCCCCTATGTGAAGATCCTCTGGAGCAATCATGATGAGCGCGAGGCGACGTGGGAGCTCGAGTCAGAGATGATGGACGCCTACCCCTACTTGTTCGAGGCTCTGGATTGAGGTATGGTTTAGTTTCGAGGACGAAACTTTGTTAGTGGGGGAGGATGTAGTGTCCCAGGTTTCCCTGTGGCTTTTCCCCTGTTTCGGGGTGTAGAACACCTGTTAATGGTGTGTGGGGCCCCAACATGTCAAAGTGATGTGTTGTTTGGACTTAGAGTGGATTTAGAAGCAAGCCTGACCTTCGGCTGACTTTGCCGAATTTTTGGAGTGGAATCAGGCTAAACGGAGGCCGTAGTTGGATTCAGCGCGGAAAAACGCTTGAAAACGGCTATTTACTTATTTAATTTGGAGTCCGGATGCCCAAAAACGGACCCCCGAAAGTTTTCTGCGCAAAATGGTGCATGGGGGGATCTGTGGACCGGCCGGGACACGTGGCGCCTTGTTATTGGGCCGGCGCACGGCTCTCGGTCCACGGAGCGGGCCGCCGGTGCACGGTGTACCGGCGGGCCACGTGGCAGGCGCCGGTTGGTCCGGTCCAGGGCGCGCGGCGCACGGGAGGGTGCGCGGGCAGCGCGGGCAGGCCGGGCAGGCGCGGTGTGGGGCGCGGTGCACGGTGCACCGGGGCGCACCACGTGGCGGCCCCGGGTTGGATGGCGCATGTGCGCGCGGTGCACCCGCGGGCGCGCCCCTGCGGCCGTACGCGCACGCGGCCGTACGCACGCGCGGCGCAGGTGCGCAGGCGGCGCCCGGCGGGCGTGACGGGCGGGGAAGCGCCCGCCACGTGGCGCCCCGCCATTGGCGGGCGCCACCCACCCCGCCGCCCCGCAGGGGGGGCGCGTGGCGCCTCCCCGCTGGGCCCGCACGGCTGCCGCCTGTTTGGCGGACGCGTGGCGGGCCCTAGGCCGGGTCGGACAGATGGTCGGACGGGCGGGGGATCCTGTGTGCGACCCGGGCTGGGCCGGGCCGCACTGTAGCCGCCCGAAAAATGGTGGGCCGGGCCGCACTGTAGCAGCCCGAAAGTGGCCATGCGCCCGGAAGTGGGGACAATTTGGGTATTTTCCCAATTGTTTAGTGGGCCTATAAATAGGCCTCCCCTCCCCTCTTCTCTTGCTTTTTCCGAGAGCTAGAGAGAGAATGGGAGGGAGGGACCTTTAGGAAAGTTTTTCCTCTCATTTTTTTCTACCTCGTGGTGCGTTCCCAGAT
Organism: Tillandsia fasciculata; assembly: GCA_029168755.2. NCBI lineage: Eukaryota > Viridiplantae > Streptophyta > Magnoliopsida > Poales > Bromeliaceae > Tillandsia > Tillandsia fasciculata. The sequence continues at coordinate 68,065 of JAQOTM010000237.1, read as the reverse complement.
TTTTGGGAAGATCGACAGCGGCGTTTCGGATTTTACAGTGTGCCTCGGTTTTCCCCCATTTCGGCCCGTTATCGTCGCATTTCAGTCCGAGGAGTCCCCTGCGCAGTACAGGAGTCCGATTTCGACGATTTCTTCGCCAGTGTGTTCCTAAGAGGTAGGGCTTCGTTTTTCGTGTTGATGGTTTCTCTGGATTCTGATTCCTTGGCACGATTCCCGAGGTGATTTGACCCTCTATTTTGCTGTTTGGATTTTTGGACAGCGGCAACTTCGACGATTTGTTTCTCAGCGTAGGAATATCGGATCGAGGCGATTCAAGAGTCGATTTTGGGCTATTTTTCGCGAGGAACGCAACCGTGATTTTTTGGGATTTTAGGAGCTCGGGACAGAGGTGAAATTCCTCGTTTTGCGTGCTGATTGTAAAAACAGCAATTATGTGTTTGGAACTTGTAGTTTTTACACCGTGTACACTTATGTGATGTTGTAGGATATTGTTGCAGCTGGCGGTGTGTTTAGAGGACAGCAGATATTTTCTGGGTATTGTGTGCACGCTTTTCGAGGTGGGTGGTTGCGTATTCCTCTTTGTTGACTTGCACACTAGGAATAAAAGAGTTCCCAATTATACATGTGATAGATAACTTGTGGTATATGAACCTATTGCATTTGGCCCCTAAATTAATTTAGTAGCTTCTATGTGATAAATCTGGGACAAGAAAATTGGACAATTGCTATATCGTGAACCGCATGCAAATTAGTAACCCAACAATATTTTTAAAATAGTTCTAAAAATATTCTTCACATGAAACTTAGTTCCTTTCTAAATGTTTTTAAAAGAGAACACTTGCATGCTCATTGGACATCTAGTTAGGCCACTATCTTACTGCAGCACTATATTATGGGACTTGACTTAGGAGAAAACATGTGTTATTGTTATTCTTCTCTATCGATGCATGTTGCTCGAGTCTGATCGGGATTTTGAGATAGTGGTGTCTGAACCTTGAGTTTGGGACAGTTGGGATTGTCTTAGGGGATTGTGGGGCATAGTGGCAACCGCGGATGATAGGCGGTTGACCAGATGTTTTTACTTTATCAGATTGGGGTCTATGGGTTCAGCGGTAGCCGCGGATTTTGGGCGGTTGACCGGGTGTTATTATCACACCAGATTGGGGATCGGGGTTGCATTAGTGGATGGAGTATTCCCACTTTGATCATGGTCATGATCCAGTCCTGCTATTATGAGACATCGGTTACAGAGATGATTGATACAGAGATACTTTACTCGTGTGGGTCGCTCCCCTCGAGTGCCACTCCGGAGTAGGCTTTTAGACCGTGATGGGTGCCGGTCAGTTGGTGAGTTGTGAGTGATGACAGAGCAGGCAGTGCCAGTATTCCTGGCCCTCTGATTGGGTTTCTTTGGGCAGTCAGCTTTATAGTTGCATATATACAGTCATCTTTTGGCACTGCATTTAGAGGCATAGTAGTGGTAGTTTCTTTTCAGCAGTCTTTATTGCATACCACTGTTCTTTCCTTTTGCCTCTTTATTCCTAGTGGGTGCGTCAGCATTTGAGGTTTTACCCACTAGGGGAGGCTACTGGTTTATCTAGTAGTTCTCACCCCCATTGTTGTTTCTTGTCCTTTTCCCCCCTTTGTTTTGCAGAGTCGACTGTGGGAGCTGCTGGGCCTTCAGCGGCAGATCGAGGTAAGAGGATCGCCGACTAGCTAGATCGTCTACCCCGAGCGAGAGATTAGCTAGACTATTACTGTACTCCCCTTTCTGTATCTCAGACTATAGTAGTTTACTTTTGGGTCTGGCTGTGGCCAGCTGGTTGTATTATTTTGGTGAGCTGGGAGTTTATTGTACTTTTATTTCAGTTTTTACTTTATTTCAGTCTGAGATTACTTGTAGTTCTTTCAGTTCAGCTCTGTTTATGCTCTTTTATTGTATATTATATATCTGAGCAGGTTACCAGCGCTTCGTGTACATGGAAAATTCTGTGTGCACGGCGGATCTGTTGGCGAGCCCGGGTTCTGGTTTACACCCGGGGCGTGACAGATTAAGTTGGTATCAGAGCTTAGGGATAGGTCAGTTGGGACTTAGGAAACCCTAGGCTTTTGGCAGACCCTAGGATGATAGGGCGCGAGAGGCGTGACACTTCGCGAAAGTCGTCGATTTATTTATTGGACTCTTCCAGTGAGTGAAGAGGGATCGACATACCCAATTTCTGGTGGACCGTTATGTTGGCTGCAGACAACATAAAGTCGCAGAAATTGGGGGATGTCTTTGACTTTCGCTAGATTGGGTCGTGTGGGGTTATGTTACTGATTTGTGATTTCTTGTGGCAGGATGCCTCCCCGACGTCGGATTCCCACTCGGGGTGTTCCGTTACCCCCTGATGAGCCAGAGCAGCCGACACCCCCCGAGCTTATTGAGTTGAGGGCCTTGGTGGCCCAATTGGCGGAGGGTCAGCGCCGCCAGGAGCAGAGGATCGATCAGCTGCTTGCTCAGAGAGAGGCACCACCCCCAGCTGTTCCCGAGGCCTTTGTGCCTCCTGTTACACCTTTTGTGCCGTCAGCGCCATCTTCGAGTAGCGGGGCTCCTGGAGCTATTCAGCCATTGACTGCGGAGGAGGAGCGGGATTTTGCTGACAAACTCTCCCAGTTTGTTCAGCGGGGACCACCTAGATTCTCAGGGCGGGATGCTCAGCCCTCGGCTGTTGGGAGATGGCTTTCTGCGATGGAGAAGCTTTTTCGGGACTTCTTCGTCGACCCGAAGTATCGAGTGCACATGGCGGTGCACTGTTTAGACGGGGATGCAGATTTTTGGTGGCAGCGGGTAGAGCCACCGGAGTTCCGGATTTCTCGGCAGCTGCCCTGGGAGGAGTTCCGGCGGTTGGTGCTGGACACCTATTTTTCGACCAGTGTGAAGAAGAAGTTGGAGGACGACTTGAAGAACCTGCAGCAGGGCGAGCGATCGGCCCATGCCTATTTCCAGGAGTTCACGGAGTTGTTGAACTGTGTGCCCTTCGTCGCTCGTGACGGACCGCACCAGGTTGAGCTGTTCGAGGGAGGCCTTCGTCCAGAGATTTACATGCTGGCGCATGCTCAGAGATTTCAGACTCTGGAGGCAGCCGCAGAGCATGCACAGTGGGTGGAGAGAGGTGATCAGGTGGTGGCCAGACAGCGGGCCGCGGTCGCTCAGAGCTCCGACAGAAAGCGACCAGCCCAGGATGATGGGGGACAGGCCAGTACTTGGAGGCCGCCCCGACCGCCACCGCCTCAGTTTCCAGGCCGTGGGCGTTCGGAGCGGCGAGGGCCTGGTGGATCCCAGAGGCCCCAGCAGTAGCAGCAGCAGCAGAAATCGCAGTCGTCGCAGCGCGGATCTCAGCGGCAGCCACAGCGACAGCGACAGTCTCAGCAGCAGCAGTCCCGACAGTCACGGGCTCCCAGCAGTTGTATTTTCTGTGGAGGTCCGCACTTCCCCGGCACCTGCGACCAGCGGTGGGGTCGTTGCTACGGATGTGGACAGCCAGGGCACATTCGAGCTGCGTGCCCCTTTTCGACCTCAGCCGCCCCTTCTTCAGCATCTGCCCCAGTATCATCGCAGCAGCGGTCGACGGCTCAGCGGCCTTATGCTCCAGCGAGCAGGCCATCTTCTTCCCATTCCACAGATTATCGCCCTCCAGCTCAGAGTGGGCGAGTGTATGCTGCACAGGTAGAGGATTCTTCAGCAGCAGACCATGTGGTGGCAGGTATCACTTTACTTTCTGGCATTAGGACTCGCACCTTATTTGATACTGGAGCATCACATTCTTTCATTAGTAGATCTTTTGCATCATTACATGGGATAGAGGTAGGACCTTTGCCGCGTGCACGAGAGGTACAGATTCTCGATCACACTTTGCTCGTGGAGGAGTGTTGTTGGTCCTGCCCGATGCAGATCGAGTCCTGGATTATGCCAGCAGACCTGTTGGTCTTGAGACAGCTGCAGGATTTTGATGTGATTCTCGGGATGGACTGGCTGGCTCGGTATTTTGCGACTATTGACTGTGCCGAGAGGACTGTCACTTTTAGAGAGCCAGACCAGGAGGTGTTGGTGTACCGGGGATGTCAGAGCGCTTTCTTTGCCTCTATAGTTTCGACTTCCCGAGCGAGACGGATGATTCACCGAGGATGTGTAGCCTTTTTGGCTAGTGTTGTAGAGGGGCCTACAGCGGCACCGGGACTCGGGGATATCCCTATCGTCCGCGAGTTCCCAGATGTGTTTCCCCCTGAGCTGACTTGTATGCCGCCCGACAGAGAGATTGAGTTTGTGATTGACGTAGTTCCAGGAACTGCGCCAATCTCTAAGGCTCCTTACCGGATGGCACCGGCTGAGCTGCGAGAGCTTAAAGCACAGTTGCAAGACTTGATGGATAAGGGTTTCATTAGACCCAGTGTGTCGCCCTGGGGAGCGCCGGTGCTATTCGTGAAGAAGAAGGATGGGTCACTTAGACTGTGTGTGGACTATAGGGAGCTGAATAAAGTGACCATCAAGAACAAGTACCCTCTGCCGCGCATCGATGATCTCTTTGATCAGCTGCAAGGGTCTTGTGTCTTTTCCAAGATTGATCTACAGTCTGGTTACCACCAACTGAAGGTGAAGGCCGAGGATATTCCTAAGACTGCTTTCAGATCACGGTACGGGCATTATGAGTTTACAGTTATGCCATTTGGATTGACTAATGCCCCTGCCGCCTTTATGGACTTGATGAACAGGATATTTCGGCCATTCCTGGATCGATTTGTGGTGGTGTTCATAGATGATATCCTGGTTTACTCCCGGAGCGAGGCCGAGCATGAGGAGCACTTGAGGACTGTGCTACAACTTCTGCGGGAGAAGAAGTTGTATGCCAAGCTGGTGAAGTGCGAGTTTTGGCTTCGGGAGGTAGCTTTCTTGGGCCATGTGATTTCCGCCGCCGGTGTAGCTGTAGACCCGGCGAAGATTGAGGCAGTTCGTGATTGGCCCCGACCGACGACTGTGTCAGAGGTGCGCAGCTTCATGGGGTTAGCTGGTTATTATCGTCGGTTTGTGGAAGGCTTTGCGAAGCTTTCCACACCCCTCACTCGGTTGACGCGTAAAGGGGTTAAGTTTATCTGGAGTGAGGACTGCCAGAAGAGCTTCGAGGAGCTGAAGGACAGACTGATGACTGCTCCTATCCTTTCCCTCCCTGTTATGGGGAAAGGATTTGTGATCTACAGTGACGCATCACACAGTGGACTCGGTTGCGTGTTGATGCAGGATGGGAGGGTAATTGCTTATGCATCGAGGCAGCTCAAGGATTACGAGAAGAATTACCCTACCCACGACTTAGAGCTCGCTGCCGTGGTGTTTGCACTGAAACTGTGACGCCCCACTTCCCAAGGGGTCACCCATCCTAGAACTACTCTAGCTCTAGCACGCTTAACTCTCATGTTCCTCTTGGATCTTACTACCATCCAAAATGCTATAGCCGGGTTAGAGATTTAGTCCTATTATATCATTTATATAGAGGACTAATCCAAATTTCGGGGGTGTCACATTTGGTTTGAAGCAAAAGCCATTCGGACCAAAGTTGAGTTGGAAGGCAAGCTTGGAAAGATCAAAATCTGCAAAACTTCATATTTTTGAATGGAATACCGGTACCCCAAGCACGTATCGAAACCCCATAGAAAGCAGAAAAATCTAGCTCTCGCGGTGGAAGTTTAAAGTAGTGGCCTACAAGAACCAGAACCCTGGTATCGGTACCCAAGCCCACGTACCGGTATCCCAGCCCATGTACCGGTTGTTACGCCCCGGGGTCGAAACTACGACCCGGGCTCGCTAACAGATTCGCCACCCATGCGAAAACCCCGCATAGGCGAAGTGTCTAACCTGCAAAAGATAGAATCTAGCAACTATACAGATATCAGAGTTGAAAATAAAAGCTGCTAAATAAAATATCCAATCAACTGTACAATTGTAAAAGGTACATAATCCATCTCCCAAAAAGAATAATACATAATTTGATCCACTGTACAATCAAAATCTCAAGATACAATATCTATGAATCAAAAAAGGGAGGTAAACTAAAACAATAATACATCAGTGTACAGTAAAAACCCACAATTTGGGTTGGTACATCTATCTCACCAAAATAAACAACACTGGTAGGGATCTATCTCGCGACTCCCTATCCTCGATCCGTCAAGTCAGCTGGAGCAGGATCGGATGGAAAAGCCTCTATAAAACGGTCACCAATAGAGGGTATGAGAACTACATCAATCAATAGTTCTCAGTGGGTACTGTCTCCAAGCCCAACGGTCTGCCCACTAAGTCTACTAGAGGCATAAGATAACAGAAATACTGTAATAATGAAAGGATAAGCTGGAAAAAAATCTACAACTTTCATGCCTGTATCTACAATGCTCAATGGGTGAAACAGATGATAATATGCAACCACTCGAACACGAGGTGGCTCAATCAGCCCAATCGTAATGACTGCCCAAAAATGGCCCAGTCAAATCTGCTCCCACCTACTACCATTACATCCACGAAGGACTGGAATTACGTAGGGCGTCCCACAAGGTCTGCATCGACAAGTCGCGAAAGCAGAGTAACAGGCCCAGCTCTGGAGCGGCACTCGAGAGGAGCGACCCCACCGAGGAAAATATCCGCGCTTCTTTGTCGAGCTCACTATAGCTCATGCAGGCTATAGTCCAAATCCACAATCAATTAGATCGGAAGACTCACAACACTAAATCCACTGGACGGAGGTACTCAATTACCGGGACCACCATCTACGCAAACGGCTCCCAATACTAGCACAGAACTAGTCTCAGCTACTATACTCCACTCGTGTGACGCCCCGCCTTCCCAGGGGTTCACCCATCCTAGAACTACTCTAGCTCTATCACGCTTAATTCTCTTAACCTCTTGGGTCTTGCTACCATCTAAAATGCTATAGCCGGGTTAAGAGATTTAGTCATAGTATATAATTTATATATAGGACTAATCCAAATTCCGGGGGTGTCACAACTCGGCCCCCAGGCACGAGTGCAATATGCGTCCTACACTATCCAGACCATTTGACCCACTATCCGGGCGAGGAGAAACTCTAAGTCAAGGGAAACATGGAAGAGTGTGTAGGAATGCTAGAAATACAATAACTAACCCAAGTGAGAGTTTTCTAATAGTCTGGTTAAATACATGCAATCATATGACAGGGTGCTAGTCAAGGTTCCACAATTTCTCATTAATCATGATCAACAAGTCAATCACTAATTCTATCTTGTATACATCTCAACCAATAAATGAAGCACAACTCTATCATGCATGTCCACTACAAGATAGAATTAGAAAACAGTCCGCTGATTTTGGAGGAAATCCAATCCACTTAAAACTCAACGATCTGGGTCCAATCTGGCTAAAATTCGGCGTGCTTAATCTCCAGCCTCTTAAGAATCCAATGCAGCAAGAATCACCCAAAATCTCCCGTCGGATTGGGCACAATCGCGAAATCAATATATGCTGCGCAGAGATTTCCCAGAATTTCAACAAACAACCAACTGGTAAAAAGAAAGCAAAATCTGCACTAATCACCTTAAGATGAAGCTCCAAACTGAGTGTAATGTACCAGATTTTCGGTATATAAGCAAATATAAATAAAAAATGGCATGGGATACTATTTTTATTGAACTTAGAGAAGTAAAGGATAGTTTGGAAGTGAATTGGGCCGAAATCGAAATAAAAATGAGGAGTTTGAAATTTTATATGAGAAAGTTGGCTTAGATTTTAGCAGAAAAATTTACAGTCTTAGAAAATTTTGAGAAAAATTGGGGAGATCCGTAATTATGTTTTAAGGTCACAGTAAAAGTTTCGCATCGATCGGATACCCGAGCAGTGAGAACGGGGTCCGCCAGCGATTCTGAATACAATGGGACTTTTGGTGACCCGTAAATGGTTCAAACTGAAAACTGGGGATAACCCACGATAAATTAAGTTAAGTTGAGACTCCCTGCCAAATTTGAGCTCAAACGGGACGAAAACGGGCGAAAATGGGCAAAACGGGCGAAATCCGGAAGTGCCCGAAAGTGCTTTTCGGGCGTTCGGTTTATACTGTAACAGGCCAGGTTTTTAACACTGTAGTGAAACTGCTGCACTGTAGCGAACCCGTTTCACTATAGCAGCCCGGTTCAGCTGAAGCGCGCCCGAATTCTACTGTAGCTGCGCCCGATTCTTGAGGCGTGCACGGATCCTGAGGCAGGTGGCACGGATCCCAAGGCAGCGGGAATGGATCCTTAGGCAGTGGAACGGAACCCGAGGCACGGGCATGGATCCCGAGGCAGTGGCACGAATCTCGAGGCATTGGCACGAATCTCGAGGCATTGGCGCGAATCTCGAGGAGTGGCGCCCGGCGCGAGGCGCATCGGGCGTGGTGTGGCGCGCGGTGCGATGCGCAGGGGGCAGGTGGGGGGCGCCATATGGCGGCGTCCCATTGGTCGCGGCGACCGAGGGCGCAGGACTGCGCGGGGAAAGCGCGCGGGCGCTGGTGCTGTGTCAGCGGTGGCGCCACGTGGCAGGCCCCCGTTGGTTGGTCAGCGCAACGCGACGCGCGACGCGACGCGCTACTCGACGTGATGCTGAAGCTACGCGACGCGCGACGTGACGCGATGCTGATGCGCGCGTTGACGCGGGGAGTGGACCGGGGACGTGTGGCGGCCTCTCATTAGCCGCCGCGGATGATGTGGATGCGCGGGTGTCCCACGCTGGCAGCCCGACTGAGTTTCGGGCGCTCAAAAATTGCGGCTTTTTTGGCTATAAAAGTCTGAAATTCCCCATTTCTCCTCTTTTCTCCGTTTTGCTCCAACCGAGCGTCCAAGGGGGGAGAGGGGATTTCGTGGGGGAGGTTTTGGGGTGCCACGAGCACTCCGGTGACCCCGTGGTGCGGGCGTGAGGTGTTCCAAGGAGCCGGACGGACGCACATGCGCGCGTTGGACGGCGCGACGATGTTAAGGTAGGTTTCGTGTGTTATTTTGCGGTGTTTTCGGCACAGTTTTGGAATCTACCCGTTGGGTTTTGGATTTGACCCCATGCTTTGTGCTTGTTAGGGATTGGAGTTTTTCTGTGCCGTTTTGCTGTGCGAAGTACCGCCAGGCATTTCGGGGCGTGCACCGTTTTGTGTGCAGACTTGGAAGACGTGCACCATTTTGCGTGCATACTTAGATGATGTGCACCGTTTTGCATGCAATCTCGAAGAGACAAGAAAAATCACGGGGAGACCAATTGCAAGTGTCTACAAGCAATTTGGGGCGACGCAAGGTGGGGGATTCTATCGAAAAAGGGTGATCTCTCCCATTTTTCTCTGCTTTTGATTTTAGAAGCACTGTAGTAGCATGCTAGTGTAGAGGAGAGATGCAGTTTTAATTTATCTAAATAGATGATAAATTTGCATGTGTAAATGAATATAGAGAAAAGTGAAACTTTTTAATTGCCAAATATAGGTGATAAATTTGCATGTGTAAATGGACATAGAGAAAAGTAGAATTTTCTAATTGCCAAAAATAGATGATAAATTTGCATGTGTAATGTCACGCCCCGGATCGAAACTGCGATCCGAGCCCGCCAACAGATCCGCCGTCCCTACGGGAAGCCCCGTAGAAACGTAGCATCAACCCTGCAAATGAGCATCTATACTATACAGGTATCAGAGATGAAACGAAAATACTGAACTGAAATAAAACAACTCTAAGTATATGTACAGACCAAGTCCTCACATACATACATAAGTCGTTCCAAAACAAAAAGAGTACAACTCGATCCTCACTACAAGATCACTCAAAACAACTCTCAAAAGGTGAGGTTACAGCTACTCTCAGGAGACACCTGGTAGGGATCTAACTCGCGACTCCCTTACCTCGATCAGCTGGATCAGCAACCTGTGCAACTGGAACAGAAGTAGAGGTCCCTGGGGAAAAATACACCACGACGGGTGTGAGAACTACGTCCCCAAGTAGTTCTCAGTGGGTGCCGCCAACAAGACCGACGGTCTGCCCACTAAGTCCACTAGAGGCATAAGGTAACAAATGAAATGCTGGAAAGCAATGCTGATGAAATAACTCTACAGCTACTATGCCTCTAACTAGATGCTCAAGGGGTGAAACAGAAAAGACTGATGCCACTACTGACTCACAACTCAACTCACCCAATCCACAATGACTGCCACATCGGGTCCAGTCAAACCTGCGCCAACCTACTGCCGTTACGTCCCGAAGGAGCGGCCTTACGTAGGGTGTCCGTGGCTGCCAAACAGGCCCAGCCAGAAGGACTGCATCGACAAAGCCGCAATAGCAAGTAACCCGCCTAGCTCCGGAGTGGCACTCGAGGGGCGCGACCCCACCGAGCAAAGTATCTGCGCATCTATGTCGAGCTCAATGTGGCCCATGCAGGCTATAATCCAAATCCACCATCAACAAGATCGACTGTAATCAAAGGAACCCTGTCTCACTCACTGGCTGGAACACAACACAGCCGAGACCCACTGTCACTCAGACAACTCCCAAAGACACTCTGATCAATGAAATGACTATCAAACTCCACTCGGTCCCCCGACACGAGTGTAAATGCACCCCACTAATAACCCGACCCCTCGGCCCCCTATCTGGGCGAGGAAGAAACAAAGTCCAGATGAAATAGTGATGACAGTGGAGTGTCTAGAGCAATAGAGTAACCTAGCCCAAGTTGGAGTTTTCTACTAGTCTGGTTGAACATGCTGCATATGACAGGGGTGCTAGGTCAAGTCCAGAGATAGCAATAAATAATGATGTGGAGAATACTGATATGAAACACATGCTAACTGAACAAGTAAGTAATCCCAACTCATGCTCTCTAACATACTACACTGGAGGTAACAATAATACAAACACATCCCTACTCAGCTAGAATTAGTGTGCAGATCGTAAATTCTGAGAGCGAGGCCACCCACCTGAACAGTCGCACTGTCAAAAGTCCCGCAGCGGATAATACCAAAGATGGCAGCTACACAGAGTCCACCGGGTCCAACACAGTCCACTCTGCTCCTGGGTACAAAAACCACACTGTTGTTACATAATATTCCTCCCAAAACTGTCGGATTTAACATACAGTAATTCCGCTGCAAAGATGGCCAAAAATCACCTACTGGAAGTCCTCAGAAAAATCCGAATAAAATATTCCCGCGATCTACGCGTCGATAGCTTCGAAACGACTACCTGCACGTCCAAATCCGAGCTTTCCACGCTGAGAAATAAATCCGGCAAGAAAATAACCTCCAACCCAACTGTAGAAATTTCCCCAGATGAATATTCGGAAAGAGAGAAGATTCTCACCTTCGAGGAAATCTCCTAAGGTCCTGAGAAAAATACAGCAGATTCCTCGCGAAGAGTAGATGAATTTAGGCTCTTGAATCACCCCGATCCGATGTCTGTACGTGAAGTTATGGCCAAAACACCGTGTCGCTGTCCAAAAATCCGCAAAGAAAAAGGGGCAACAGAATGCTCAAATACCTCCAAAATCCGAAATTAATTTGGGAAAACTTTGAATATCAAAATCAAAGCCCTACCTGTCGTGAGTCCAACGGCGCAAAAATCGTCGAAATCGGGTGTCGGATAAAACCAGGAGAGTCTGCGCACCGAGAAGACGCAAAATGGGTCGAAGATGAACTAAGCGCGCCGCGACGGAAAACGGCCAACCTCGGAAACCGTGCACCACCACAACTCCGGGAAGCCACCGTTGGAAAGATCTCTGGCAGGGGAAGAATTCTTCTTTAGGCCTCACTACGAAATTCCCAGGGAAAATGGGTGAAAAATGGCCTCAAACCGGATAATTAGCCTAAATAAGGCTTAACGGGTTTCGGGTTTAAAACCCTTTAGCCCGGCTCGATCCGGTGCGGTCCGGGTCGGACCAGCCGCCGTCCGACGCGCCCGGCGCCCGCCACGTACCCCCAAACAGGGGACAGCCGTGCGGGGCCACCGTGCGCGCGCCACGCGCCCCCCCGCTACAGCGGCGGGGCGACGCGGGTGGCGACGCGTGGCGCAACGCCACGCGTCGACCGCTCCGCCGCCCCCGCTCACCGCTGAAGGGTCCAGTGGGCCGGGAGCGCGTGGACCCGCCAATGCCGCTGTGCCATGTGTCCTGCACCCGGTCCACGCGCCGCTCCGCTCTTTTCCCTGGACCGAGCCGCGTGCACCCGCCAGTGTCGCCGTGCCACGTGGCCCGCCTCGCGGTCCATGCACCCGCGCGCTTCCTCCGTGGACCGAGCGGCGTGGGCCGGCCAATCCCGAGCCGCCACGTGGCGCAGGCCGGTCCACGGTCACCCCCCATGCACCCGTTTTCCCCTGGAACTTCCGGTAGCCCGTTTTTGGTCATCCGGACTCCAAATTTGGCAAATAAATAGCCGTTTTCAAGCGTTTTTCCATGCTGAATCCAATTCTAACCTCTGTTTGGCCAAAATCCTTCCCGAAATTTCGGCAAACCCAGCCGAAGGCCAAAACAGTAAAAGATACCACTCAGGTCCAACAGTAGCACCACTTTGATGCACCTTGGGCCAGATACACCAACAATGGTGTTCTCAATTGTAGATTCAGTCGGAAAAACTGCACGGGGTTTACGGTCTCCACATCCTCCCCCACTAAAAGGGAGTTTCGTCCTCGAAACAAAAGGAAAGTAAACCTGCGTACCTCAATCAGGAATCTCGAACAGGGAAGGGTAGGTATCCCGCATCGCCGCCTCAAGCTCCCAGGTGGCCTCTCGTTCCTCATGGTTGCTCCAAAGGATCTTCACATAAGGTATTGCCCGGTTGCGCAATTCCCTCACCTCACGAGCCAGAATTCGCAATGGGCGCTCCTCGTAAACCAAGTCCTCGCCTATATCCAAGGATGTGAAGTCGATGACATGAGACGGATCGAATACATATCTCCTCAAGGCCGAAACATGGAAGACATCATGAACACCAGCCAAACGGGGAGGTAGAGCAACTCTATACGCCACAGAGCCTACCCTCTCGAGCACCTCAAAGGGTCCAATGAAACGGGGACTGAGCTTCCCCCGCACTCCAAACCTCCTGACCCCTTTCGAGGGCGAGACCTTTAGGAAGACGTGATCCCCAACCTGGAACTCGAGGTCTCGTCGCCGAACATCTGCATAGCTTTTCTGGCGACTCTGAGCCGTCTCCAAGTGACGACGTATAATTCGGATCTTCTCCTCTGCCTCCAGCAGTAAATCTGGTCCCAGCGTCCTCCTCTCACCCACATCACTCCAGTAAAGGGGCGACCGACACTTGCGTCCGTACAACGCCTCAAACGGAGCCATCTTAATGCTCGCTTGAAAGCTGTTGTTGTACGCGAACTCAACCAGGGGTAAGTGTCGGTGCCAACCTCCTCCAAAATCCATGACGCACGCACGCAACATGTCCTCAAGCGTCTGAATGGTGCGCTCTGACTGGCCGTCTGTCTGTGGGTGGAATGCCGTGCTGAAACTAAGCTGAGTACCCATGGCTGACTGTAAGCTCCCCCAAAACCGTGACACGAATCTCGAGTCTCGATCCGAAACAACAGACGCTGGTACTCCGTGCAGCCTCACAATCTCAGCCAAATAAAGCTGTGCCAAGCGCTCCAAGGACCAAGTCATCTGCACAGGCAGGAAATGAGCTGACTTGGTAAGTCTATCAACAATCACCCAGATTGCGTCGGCTCCACTCTGTGATCTCGGTAGCCCAGTCACAAAATCCATGGTGATGCGATCCCACTTCCACTCAGGAATTGGAAGACTTTGCAACTTGCCAGCAGGTACCCGATGTTCTGCCTTCACTTGCTGACAGGTTAAACACTGAGCCACGAATCTTCCGATGTCCCGCTTCATTCCCGACCACCAAAAGTGTGCCTTAAGGTCCCTATACATCTTAGTACCTCCAGGGTGGACGGTATAAGGCGTATAGTGAGCTTCTCTCAAAATCTGATCCCTGATCCCCGAATCAGTAGGCACACACACTCGGTCCCTGTACCGCAGTACTCCCGAGCTATCCACTGAAAAATCCCCTAACTGCTCTGCCTGAAGCTGCGATCTGATCCTCGTCAAGTAGGGGTCCCCACTCTGTGCCTCACCAATCCTGTCCAACAGAGTGGGCTGCAAGACCATGGACAAGAGTCTAGCAGAGACCCCAGGGGACACTACCTCTATCTGTAGACGCCTCAACTGCTCCACAAGTGGTGCCTGCTGAGTAATCATCAAGCTCAAGCTCGGTGCTGATCTCCTGCTCAAAGCGTCTGCAACCACGTTGGCCTTGCCGGGGTGATAAAGGATACTCAAGTCATAATCCTTTAAAAGCTCCAACCACCGACGTTGCCGCAAGTTCAGCTCCTTTTGAGTAAATAGATACTTTAAGCTCTTGTGGTCTGTATAAATCTCACAGTGCTCCCCGTAGAGATAATGCCGCCATAACTTCAGGGCGAACACCACTGCGGCAAGTTCCAAATCGTGAGTAGGGTAATTCTTCTCATAATCCTTTAATTGCCGTGAAGCATAGGCAATTACCCTACCATGCTGCATCAGGACACAACCCAAGCCGCTGTGTGAAGCATCACTGTAAATCACAAATCCGTCGCCCATCACGGGTAGAGCTAAAACTGGCGCTGAGATCAATCTCCTCTTAAGCTCTTCAAAGCTCTCTTGGCACCGCTCCGACCAAATAAACTTCACCCCCTTTCTCGTCAGACTGGTCAGGGGAGTAGAGAGCTTCGCAAAACCCTCTACAAATCGACGGTAATAACCCGCTAATCCAAGAAAACTACGGACCTCCGTAGCCGTCGTCGGTCTAGGCCAATCCCGAACTGCCTCAATCTTCGTCGGGTCCACTGCCACCCCTGCGGCTGATATGACGTGGCCTAGAAAAGCAACCTCCCGAAGCCAAAATGCACACTTTTTCAGCTTGGCAAACAGCTTCTTCTCTCGCAGAAGCTGTAGCACAATCCTCAAATGCTCCTCATGCTCTACCTCACTTCGGGAGTAAACCAAAATGTCGTCTATATACACAACGACAAATCGATCCAAGTACGGCTGAAACACCCGGTTCATTAAATCCATGAATGCAGCAGGGGCATTAGTTAGTCCAAAAGGCATGACTGTAAACTCATAATGCCCATACCGGGTTCTAAAAGCCGTCTTGGGGATGTCCTCGGCCCTCACCCTCAACTGGTGGTAACCTGACTGAAGATCCAGTTTTGAGAACACTGATGCACCCTGCAACTGATCGAACAGATCATCAATCCGTGGTAGCGGGTACTTGTTCCGGATGGTCACCTTATTTAGCTCACGGTAATCCACGCACAAGCGGAGTGATCCATCCTTCTTCTTCACGAATAAAACAGGCGCCCCCCACGGAGATACACTGGGTCTCACGAAGCCTACATCCATCAAATCCTGCAACTGAGCCTTCAATTCCCTCAGTTCTGCTGGGGCCATCCTATAAGGTGCCTTTGAGATTGGTGCGGTCCCTGGAACCACATCAATCACAAACTCAACCTCCCTCTCCGGCGGCAAGGTCGATAGCTCAGAGGGAAATACATCCGGGAACTCGCGGACGATAGGAATATCCTCGAGTCCCGGTGCCGCCGTAGGCACCTCAACGACCGTCGCCAGGAAAGCAGTACAGCCCCTACTCAACATCCGCCGAGCTCTCGATGACGAGATAGTCATCGCAAACAGGGTACTCTGACAGCCTCTAAATACGAACTCCTCCTGCCCTGGCTCACGAAGAGTCACAGTCCTCTCCCTGCAGTCTATAGTGGCGCAATACCGAGATAACCAGTCCATACCCAGTACAACGTCGAAATCCCGGAGCTGCCGTAGCACGAGCAAGTCTGTCGGCAGGATCCAGGGTCCCAACTGTACAGGGCACTCCCTACAATACTCCACAACATGCAGAACATGGTCTGGGATCTGAACCTCTAATGCATGTGATAAAGGTGCTACCTCTATACCATGTAGGGATGCGAACTCTCTACTAATGAATGAATGCGATGCGCCCGTATCAAAAAGAGCTCGAGTATGAACTGCTGAAATCAAAATGATACCTGCGACGACATGCTCCGCGGCGGTAGTATCCTCCACCTGTGCCGCATAAACTCGCCCACTCGGTGCTGGTGGTCGTCGATCTGGCTGTCGAGAGGAAGATGAGCATGATCAGGCCTACCATAGGCCACAGAAGGCCCAGCTGACTGGTACGGAACAGTAGGTGCCGAAGCCGAGGAAGGAGCTGGAGGACCTGCTCTGGGGCACGTTCTCTGGAAATGACCAGCCTGTCCACATCGAAAGCAACGGCCCTGACTCTGGGAACACTGAAGCGGGGAGTGTGGCCCTCCACAAATGACACACCGGTCTGATCGTGGCTGTCGTCGAGGCTGCTGCTGCTGCTGCGACTGCTGCTGCTGAGAGGACTGCTGCCGAGATGGTCGACGCTGCTGCTGCCACGGACGGGGTGCTCCTGATCTCTGGCGCCCCTGATGCCCACGACCCTGCGAATGAGGTCGCGGAGGTCTCGGGGGTCCCTGTCCACCTGACTGCCCCTCATCCACTGGTGCTGGGCGCTTTGCCCCCGGAGTCACTACTGGGGCTGGCGCCACCTCCGCCATCACTGTCTCTCCAGACTCGACATATAGTGCCTGCTCCATCGAAGCCTCAAGAGTCTGCGATCTGCTGGAACGAACATGCTGATAAATATCCCGGTGCAACCCTCGCTCAAACATGTAGATCTGATGTGCCTCGTCCCTGGCCACGTGAGGCATACTAGCCAACAGCTGGTTAAATTCGGCTATGTACACCTGCACGGGACGATCTCCCTGACGAAGAGTCCTCAGCCGCTCCTCCAGTCTCTGTCGGACGCTCTCGGGGAAGAAGGCTCCCAAAAGGAGACTGCGAAACTCCGCCCATGAGAGGAGCTGCGTCCCCGGCGGCCCAGCCGGTCGCACACGCCGCCACCACGCCTCGGCGTTGCCTTCCAGGAAATGAGAAGCCAAAAGGACCCGGAAGCGATCCTCGATAAATAAACTCTCAAAATGACGCTCCATGGCCGTGACCCAAGTCTCGGCCTCCCACGGCTCAGCTCCCATACCAGAAAAACGGGGTGGATCCAACTGGCGAAACCTCATCAACAACTCTACCACCATCCGCTGCTCAGCTGAAGTCAGCGATCCCGTCGCCCCCGATGCTGGTCTGCTAGGAACCGGCTCCACGGAAACTGCCGGTGCTGAAGGAACAACAGGGGGTGCCACAACTGGGGGAGAAGGTACAGGCGCACTCTCACGGGGTGCCTCCTCTGGCTGCGACCTCTGCTCCAACAAAGCCATCATCCTGCCCAAGGCCTCCTCCTGACGACGAGAGGTCTCCTCCTGGCGCTGGATAACCTCCGACATCTGTGCCATCTGAGCTCGGAGCTCCTGTACCTCATCCTGACGTCCTGGTCCCGAGCCCTCCAGCTCAGGCACCGAGGAAGAAGGCCGCGAACGCGTAGTCATCCCGCGTCGCGGAGGCATCACTTCCCTGAGAAGGAAGGAAAGAACAGTCAGAACCTCCAAATCACACTCGACCCAATCTCGCGAAAGTCCTCAGGCATATCTCCCTTCCCAATAGCACTATGTTGTCTGCAGCCAACATAGTCGCCACGGAAGGAAGATATGTCAGTCTCTCACCCCATCCACTGGGGAGTATAAAACCCAATCAAGACTCTCGCAACAGAGTTACGACGCTCACGTAAGTCATCCTAGGGTCCAACCACAAGCCTAGGATTTTTAAGTCCTCACTGACCTACAACCTAGGCTCTGATACCACTCTATTCTGTCACGCCCCGGATCGAAACTGCGATCCGAGCCCGCCAACAGATCCGCCGTCCCTACGGGAAGCCCCGTAGAAACGTAGCATCAACCCTGCAAATGAGCATCTATACTATACAGGTATCAGAGATGAAACGAAAATACTGAACTGAAATAAAACAACTCTAAGTATATGTACAGACCAAGTCCTCACATAAATACATAAGTCGCTCCAAAATAAAAAGAGTACAACTCGATCCTCACTACAAGATCACTCAAAACAACTCTCAAAAGGTGAGGGTACAGCTACTCTCAGGAGACACCTGGTAGGGATCTAACTCGCGACTCCCTTACCTCGATCAGCTGGATCAGCAACCTGTGCAACAGGAACAGAAGTAGAGGTCCCTGGGGAAAAATACACCACGACGGGTGTGAGAACTACATCCCCAAGTAGTTCTCAGTGGGTGCCGCCAACAAGACCGACGGTCTGCCCACTAAGTCCACTAGAGGCATAAAGTAACAAATGAAATACTGGAAAGAAATGCTGATGAAATAACTCTACAGCTACTATGCCTCTAACTAGATGCTCAAGGGGTGAAACAGAAGAAGACTGGTACCACTACTGACTCACAACTCAAATCACCCAATCCACAATGACTGCCACATCGGGTCCAGTCAAACCTGCGCCAACCTACTGCCGTTACGTCCCGAAGGAGCGGCCTTACGTAGGGTGTCCGTGGCTGCCAAACAGGCCCAGCCAGAAGGACTGCATCGACAAAGCCGCAATAGCAAGTAACCCGCCTAGCTCCGGAGTGGCACTCGAGGGGCGCGACCCCACCGAGCAAAGTATCTGCGCATCTATGTCGAGCTCAATGTGGCCCATGCAGGCTATAATCCAAATCCACGATCAACAAGATCGACTGTAATCAAGGAACCCTGTCTCACTCACTGGCTGGAACACAACACAGCCGAGACCCACTGTCACTCAGACAACTCCCAAAGACACTCTGATCAATGAACTGACTATCAAACTCCACTCGGTCCCCCGACACGAGTGTAAATGCACCCCACTAATAACCCGACCCCTCGGCCCCCTATCTGGGCGAGGAAGAATCAAAGTCCAGATGAAATAGTGATGACAGTGTGAGTGTCTAGAGCAATAGAGTAACCTAGCCCAAGTTGGAGTTTTCTACTAGTCTGGTTGAACATGCTGCATATGACAGTGGTGCTAGGTCAAGTCCAATAATAGCGATAAATAAAGATGTGGAGGATTCATGTAAATGTTATAAGAGCTTGTACTTTAGCTGTAAGCTAACGAAGTTGTGGTGGACTTGTTGTGGTCAGATGCTTGGTGCTGAGAGTTTGAGTGTGCTGAAGGTTGTTTATGTTTGCATTGGAGTTTGTAGAAATTGGATTTTTGGGTTGAGATGAGGTGTGCTTGGATGTATTTATTGTTGGAGTTTTTATGTGGACTTAAGTGAATGGTAGTTGTGAACATTTAATTATTAGTAAGCTGATGTTGAGGGAAACTTGTAATGGGCTGAGAACTTGTATGTGATGTACTTAACCCCTTTGCACTGTTTTAGCCGGGGTGTGAGCCAAGTTTTCACGGTCTTTGAGGACTCGAGGGAATTATTAGAGATTCCGAGGATTTTTCCAGATTCGCGGCAGTGTGCGCGCGCGTGGCGATTTTCGAGGTTCCATCTGCTTGGGGATCCAGCACTTCACCGACTTCAGCGGTTGCCTGCGGAATTCGTTCCAGGTGGGTTGGTTTTCTCTCCAAGTCTACGGACTTCCTTCTAATTCTATTATGATAGAATTTGCATGCTAGTTTAAGCGTTTCTTGGAACTTTAACTAGCACCCCCGTCATATATTGCATGTGTTTAACCAGACCAATAGTGAACTTAAATTTGGCTTAGGTTCTTTCATGTTTTAGCCATCCCACATAGTGCATTTCTCTCCAGATATAGAGTTCCTCGCCCGGGTAGTGGGCCGAGTGGTCAGGGTGTTGTGGGACGGGTGTTGCACTCGGGCCTGGGGGCCGAGTGGGTCTGGTGACTGGGTTGGCCAGTGATAGGGTTTTGGGAACCGTTTCAGATAAACGGTGGTCCGGGTTTTTAGTTTTCCGCTGTCCTTCTTGTCACCACCATGTTGTGATCGTGGTGTACGCGTGTTACAGGACCTTGAACCCAGAACCTTTTGGACGAACACATGATTTTAGTCAGCCAATGCTTTCTTCCAAGCCTCGCAGGGTTGCCTGAGTCTGTTCTTGTTTGATAGGACGAGGGCAGTAGCTCTTCGAGGTCTGGACATAAAACTTGTTTTCAATTGTTTTCCAAAAAGACTAAAAATCATTAAAAATAGAGATTTTCCTCAGATCAAATGGTTTTCTGTAATAAACGTCACTGATTCTTATAAACTTATCCACTCGAGATGATTCGAGTGATCTGGGTTCTAAGGGCTGTTTCTTCTTGCTTGGGGACACAGGTTTTTTGTCTCCCGGGGTTTTCAGACCCTTCGCGGATCTGGCTGTGGAGCATCTCCAGCCTGTGAGTTTGTGTGTTGAGTTAGTTTCCCACTTTAACCGAGAGGGACCGAATCCCTGAACGGTAAAGGATCGAGAACATCGATAGGCTGAGCCTATAGTCTGTTCTTGTTTGATTGGGGTTCTAGGCACCGGTCTATCGGGGTTTTCGGATCTTTACCGCGTCAGTCGGTTCTTCTCGCCTATGAGTGGGATGTTGTTGTGGGAGCCGTTTGGAGTGACGGCGGTCCCAGCTGTGTGGTTAGCGCTGTGAGCTTGAGTCGTAGAGGGTTCTCCGACATAGCTGTGTGAGTGGTTGAGCTATTCATATTTGAGTCGAGGATTGTTTCCGACTGAGTTGTGCTTTTGAGCTCGTGTTACCGATCTGTTTGATCGTGGATCATAGCCTGCTGAGCCTGGCATATCATGCCAGTTATGAGATACTTGTGATACCGAGCCTGACGAGGCTGCGATGATGCGACTAGTTGATACACTAGAGTTCGCTTGAGATTGAGATAGTCCTTGAGGGACACCCTACGTAAGACCAAGTCCTGTTTGGGCGTAGTGGCAGTAGGTGAGCGCAGGTTGTTTGACTGGTCCAAAGTGGGACAGTCATTGAGATTGGGTGACATTGAGAGAGTGATGGCATAGTATGTGTCATAGTAGAGCTTTTCTTTGAGTATGGTACTGGTGACATATTGTCAGTAGAGAGTGATTGCATACCATCATCTGTGTTCTCTTTCTCATTGAGCATAGTAGATAGAGGCATGATAGCTGTAGATATTTTTCGAGCTTATTTTCATTATCACAGTCTTTTCTATTATCTTATGCCTCTAGTAGACTTAGTGGGCAGACCGTGGTTCTTGGAGGCGGTACCCACTGAGAACTACTGTAGGATGTAGTTCTCACACCCTGTGAGGTCCCGAAATCCCCGACGTAGGAGTTGCTGGTTGTTGGGCAGCTTTTAGTGGCCGTTGGGAGTGTTTGTGCGCGTGTCGGGCCCAAGAAATGAATTTGTGATGCAATTTGGGATTTGCTTGCATCACTGGAGGCCTGCGTGGGTTGCGCGCAATTTGGACACAAGTGGTGGACTTCGGGCTTAAATTGAGACCCCGTGGGAAGTTGGAGGACCCGTCGGGTGTTTAGAAGTGATTTCGCGCGATTCAGATGTCAAATTTAGACTCCGGGTGAAGTCCGGATAAAAGTTACCTCTCCGGTCGCCTTCGGGAATTTTTAGAGTTGAAATTGGACAAATTGGATTTTAAAAATGGACCCGGCGCGAAAACGGATCGAGTGGGCTATCGACAAATTTTCGGGTGAGAATTTGGAGAAACGGACATCGTTTTTGGATTCAGCGCGCGAAATCGCTAAGAATGGACTATTTATTTGTTGGTTTTGGAGCCCGGATGATTTGCGCGTTTTTCGAGGCAGAACGGCACGCAAATCGAGGCAAGCGCGGCTAGGGAATCAAGGTGGGCGGCGGCGCGCGTCCCGAGGCGTGCGTCAGGGCACGCCTCAGCGCGGATCGCGCGGGGCCCGCCAAGTGGCGGGCCCGTTGGCGCCCGCGGCGCGCGGGGACACGGGCGCCGGTGTGGCGGGCGCGTGTCCCGCGCCTGACGCGGGCGCGGTGTAACGCGCCCGTGTGGCGGGCGCGTCACGCGCGCCGCGTGGCGCTGCGGGCGCGCGCGTGGACCGGGTGCGCGCGCGCCCGTTTCTTGTGGACCGCGGTTGGGGCTTCCCATTGGTCCACGTGGTGGACCGGCTCCGTGGGCCGGCGCCGTGGACCGCCCTTTTTCTCTCCTTTCTTCTTCTTCTTCTTCCTCCCCGCACCGCCATTTCTCCCTTTCTTTCTTTCTTCTGCAAACGAGAGCGAGAGGGAGTGAGGGTGGAGCTTGGGTGAGGTGCGGCGGCGCGGCGAGGACCTCGTTTTGCGTGCGAGGTCGCCCGGCGGAGCGTTCGGCGACGGCGGCGCAAACGTGTAGGTCCCGTATGTTTGTTTTTCTGTATTTTTGTACAGTTTTTGGAGTGTCCTTTTAGACTGTTATTGACCCACTGTGCACCATTTGCGTGCGGACTCCGGCACTGTGCACCGTTTTGCGTGCGGACTCCGGCACTGTGCACCGTTTTGCGTGCGGACCCCGTTTTGCGGGCGGATCCCGGCACCGTGCACCGTTTTGCGTGCGGACTCCGGCACTGTGCACCGTTTTGCGTGCGGACCCGTTTTGCGGGCGGATCCCGGCACCGTGCACCGTTTTGCGTGCGGACTCCGGCACTGTGCACCGTTTTGCGTGCGGACCCCGTTTTGCGGGCGGATCCCGGCACCGTGCACCGTTTTGCGTGCGGACTCCGGCACTGTGCACCGTTTTGCGTGCGGACCCCGTTTTGGGCGGATCCCGGCACCGTGCACCGTTTTGCGTGCGGACTCCGGCACTGTGCACCGTTTTGCGTGCGGACCCCGTTTTGCGGGCGGATCCGGCACCGTGCACCGTTTTGCGTGCGGACTCCGGCACCGTGCACCGTTTTGCGTGCGGACCCCGTTTTGCGTGCGGATCCTGACACCGTGCACCGTTGTATGTGCAGACTCCGTTTCTGGTGCGGACTCCGGCGGCGTGCTCCGTTTTGCGTGCGGACTCCGGCGGCGTGCTCCGTTTTGCGTGCGGACTCCGGCGGCGTGCCCCGTTGCGTGCGGATCGCGTGGAGGCCAATTGCAAGTGTCTACGAGCAATTGGTGGCAAATCGAGGTGGGTGGCCTTATCTCCAAGCTTTATGGACTGTACAGTATTTCTACTGATGTAGGACTATGCATGATAGTTATTTCATTGTGTAGCATGCTAGATTGTAGGAATTGTTATTCCTTTTATTATCTGTTAATATAGTTATCTTGGAACTTGACCTAGCACCCCCGTCATATGTTGCATGTGTAACCAGACCAGTAGAAAACCCTCACTTGGGCTAGGGTTATTTATGCTTAGACATCCACACTGTTCTTTCATCCCTGGACATAGTGTTTTCTCGCCCGGGTAGTGGGCCGAGAGGTCGGGACTTGCTTTTAGTGTGGGATGCTTTTGCACTCTTGCTTGGGAGCAGAGTGGAGTCTGGTAGTTGTAGCGGGTTGCTTATCTGTGCGGGGAGCCGTTTGGGTAAACGGTAGTCCCGAGAGGTCTTGTTTCCCTTTGCGTTGTCGTAGGAGGGAGCCGTTGAGTAGACGGTAGTCCCGGGCCGTCGAGTATCTTCCGGTCCGTCTTGTTGGGAACCGTTGGGGTTGACGGTGGTCCCAGGTCGTTGAGTGTTGTCCGACTTGTTTTGTTACCCTGAGTTGTGGGTCGTTCCTGGCTGTGGAGTATCTCCAGCCAGTGAGCTTTGTGCTGCGAGCTGTTGGAGAGGCTAGTGTCTCGTGTTTCGAGTTAGCCGATCAGCTGAGTCGTCGAGAGTGCTCCGACTGTTATGCGAGATATTTGGGGATCTTGAGTCCTACCGTTCTGAGAGTGAGCGTGGATTTGACTAGCCTGCATATGCCAATGTGATTACTCTATGCCGCGCCGTTTTCCTCAGTTGGGGCCGCGCCCCCTGAGATGCCGCTGTGGATGCGATGGTTGGCCTGTTGAGGCAGTTTTGCGCGAGGGATGAGTTAGTCGGACAGGACGCCCCACGTAAATCCCGTCCTCATGTGGATGTGTGGTAGTGGGCAGGAGCGTTCCTAGTCGACAGGCGCGGGCTTGACTGAACCTTTGAGGTAGTCAGTTCGATTTGGACGATTGAGCACCTTGGGTGCGAGTGGTCTCATTTACTTTGATCTGTTCCACTTTTTGAGTCTAGATAGAGGCATGGTAGCTGTAGAGTAGTTCCAGCTTTTCTTGTTTAGATTTCTTTGCCTGTTATCTTTTACCTCTGGTAGACTTGGTGGGCAGACCGTTGGACTTGTTGACGGCACCCACTGAGAACTACTGTGGGAAGTAGTTCTCACACCCGTCGTGGTGTCTTTTCCCCAGGGACTTCTTCTTCTGTTCCTGTGCTCCTGTTGCTGATCCTTCGGACCGAGGCGAGGGAGTCGCGAGCTAGTTCCCTACCCGTCGTTGGAGTGTAGCGGTACCCCTTCAGAGGAGAGCTTCAGTTGATTGTTTACTTCTTTTCCTCTGTTGAGAGACCTTTGTAGTGAGGTATAGAGTTGTATTTTACTTTTACAGTTTGAGAGACTGTTGTAGTGAGGATATTCTTGTATCGAGAGTTTGTACACTGATGTATTCATTGGAGATACCTCCCTTTTGAGTTTTGTATCAGAGGACTTTTTATACGATCGTATTTGGGAGATGGATATTGTATTATTTTCAGTTGTACAGTGTTTGGATTCAGTTTTTAGTAGTCTACTTTCAGCTCTCTGATATCTGTATACTGTAGATGTTTCTTTCTGCAGGTTAGACGCTTCGTCTGTACGGCAGTTTCCGTACAGATGGCGGATCTGTTGGCGAGCCCGGGTCGCAGTTTCGACCCCGGGGCGTGACAGATTAGAGTGGTATCAGAGCCTAGGTTGTAGGTCGTGGTGGACTTAGAAACCCTAGGCTTGTGGTTGGATATTAGGATGACTACGTGAGAGTCGTGACTTTTAGCGAGAGTCCTGATTGAGTTTTTACCTCTCCCAAGAGACGGGATGAGAGATTGACATGTTTGCTTTCCTAAGCGATTATGTTGGCTGCCGACAACGTAATGCTATGGAATGGATGACATGCTTAGACTTTCGCTGGATTGGGTCGTATGGTTGTTGTGTCCTGACGTTTGTTATTGTGCAGCGGATTGCGATACCCCTGAGACGTCATGTTTGATAGGACACACCCCGCACCTGATGAGTACCCGAGCAGCGGGAGACGGAGCTATCAGAGCAGTGCGAGACCCAGGAGTTTGTGTGTTGTGGTAGTTCCCCACTTTAACCGAGAAGGGCCGAATCCCTGAACGGTAAAGGATCGAGGACTACGATAGGCTGAGCCTAGAGTCTGTTCTTGTTTGATTGGGGTTCTAGGCACTGGTCTATCGGGATTTTGGATCTTTGCCGCGTCAGTTGGTTCTTCTCGCCTATGAGTGGGGTGTGGTTGTGGGAGCCGTTTGGAGTGACGGCGATCCCAGTTGTGTGGGTAATTTCCCTGGCTGAGTTACCAGGAGGATATTTTCCCTGGCCGAGTTACCAGGAGAATATTTTCCCTGGCCGAGTTACCAGGAGGGTATTTTCCCTGGCCGAGTTACCAGGAGGATATTTTCCCTGGCTGAGTTACCAGGAGGGATATTTTCCCTGGCTGAGTTACCAGGAGGATATTTTCCCTGGCTGAGTTACCAGGAGGGCATTTTTCCCTGGCTGAGTTACCAGGAGGATATTTTCCCTGGCTGAGTTACCAGGAGGGCATTTTTCCCTGGCTGAGTTACCAGGAGGATATTTTCCCTGGCTGAGTTACCAGGAGGGCATTTTTCCCTGGCTGAGCTACCAGGAGGATATTTTCCCTGGCTGTGTTACCAGGAGGGCATTTTTCCCTGGCTGAGCTACCAGGAGGATATTTTCCCTGGCTGAGTTACCAGGAGGGCATTTTCCCTGGCTGTGTTACCAGGAGGGTATTTTCCCTGGCCGAGTTACCAGGAGGGCACTTTCCACTGGCCGAGCTACCAGATGGATACATTGTCCCTGGCTGAGTTACCAGGTGGACATATGTCCCGGCCGAGTTACCAGGAGGGCACTTTCCACTGGCCGAGCTACCAGATGGATACATTGTCCCTGGCTGAGTTACCAGGTGGGCATATGTCCTGACCGAGTTACCAGGAGGGCACTTTCCACTGACCGAGCTACCAGATTGGTACATACCCCTGGCCGGGTTACCAGGTGGGTACCAGCCCTGGTCGAGTTACCAGGTGGTTGCTGTACTGAGATTGAGAGGGTCTGACAGGACGCCGAGATTTGGTGGCGTCGAGTTCATCCTGTTGGACTACCCGGAGCGCAGTGGTTGACTTGGAACCAGTTTCATGCTTTGCGGCTCAGGGCCTTCTTACCCGCCAGTGTAAGCAGAAACTGGACAGGGGATCTTAGACTCCTGCAGCAGGGGAGTCGACCTCTTTTGGGAGTACGTTCGCGAGTTTTGCGATTTGTCGAGCGGTGTACCCCATGTCGCCTGGTTGAGGCCCAAGAGGTTGAGCTAGTTGAGAAAAGACTGCCTCGGGTTAGCTATCACTTTGTGTATTCTCGGCGGGTGCCAACGTTAGATGCAGCGATTGAGCATACCTAGCGGGTTGACCGAGGATTAGTGATCATGTCAGAGAGAGACGGAGCGCCAGGGACCAGCTCCGGCGAGAGGCATCCAGTGCCGCCTGTGTTTGGACAGTCGAATAGATCGAGACCCCCGGGGCTGCCACGATCCCAGTCTGAGGGTCGTGAGTCTTTGAGGAGACAGAGACCAGGAGGTTCTCCAGAGTCGATGCATAAGCAACAGCAGCGGGATGACTGTGTCTTTTGTGGTGGGCTGCATTCTGCGCCGTAGTGTGACCACAGGCAGGGCACAGATCATGGTCTTGTCCCAAAGCGGGGTCATCAGTCGCATTGGCAGCTTCGGCTCCTCCTCCTCCGCTCTTCCAGACAGGCGGAGCTTCGACAGGTTGTGGCCAGATAGTTAGGGCCACTTCTTCGCGGCAGTCCGACGGACGACCACCCCCGAGCGAGAGCGCTTATGTTGCACAGGATGAGGATTCGGGGGCAGCTAGCCACGTGGTGGCAGTTTTTTAATCTTATCTCCCCTTCACGCACTTGAGCGTTATTTGTTACCGGAGCATCGCACTCTTTTCTTCTGTAGGGCATTTGCTTTGCTGGATGGGCTTGAGATAGGACCCTTAGCTTGTGCCCGTGAGGTTCAGATACCTGATCACGTGTTGCACATAGATGAGTGTTGTTGGTCCTGCCCTGTGCAGTTGGGGCCCTGGTTTTTGCCTATTGACCTTTGGCCCTTCCTCCGCTCCGGAATTTTTCGAGGGTATAGGACTGTGAGGATCTGAGGACTTGATGCTTGAGTGATGCCACACCGTTGATACACGGTGGTGATGCCACACCGTTGATACACGGTGGTGATGCCACGTCGTTGATGCACGGCGGTGATGCCACGCCGTTGGTGCACGGCAGTGATGCCACACCGTTGATACACGGTGGTGATGCCACACCGTTGGCACACGGTGATGATGCCACACCGTTGATACACGGTGGTGATGCCACGTCGTTGATGCACGGCAGTGATGCCACGCCGTTGGTGCACGGCAGTGATGCCACGTTGTAGGTACACAACGGTGAGAGTTTTTGGGGATGTTTCGGACTTTTGATCGCGAGTTTGGGCATCAGCTTTATGATTGCCTTGCGAGCCAGTTTTCAGTCCCGTTCACCGACGGTTTGTTCCCGTCAGGGTGTTCTTTTTAGTTGAGGGATCGACTTCGACCCGAGGGTCCGTTGGGGTTTTGCTAGCATGTTGAGCTGAGCGACCAACTGCGGCACGAGATTGTGCCTTTTGAGGATCCCTTTTGATGGTAGCCTGCAATTGTGTAGTCCACTCGAGTGGGTTCGGATCGGGGAGTAACCGAGTGAAGACCCCAACTTTTTGGATTCCCTTCCTTATTGGATGAATGTGCGGGTATGCTGCGGGTCGTCTTGTTGAGATTTGCACCATGTTGTGGTTTGGTGCGTGTTACACTTGTGGTTTTCCCGTTTCCCCCAGCCTTTGTGAGGAGCCCTGTGGTTTTCCACGTCTCAGCTCAGTAGGGATGTGTTTTCCTCGCCCGTGTTTTACTTGGCCCTTTGAGATCCGTGATTAGTGGATTACGATGGACGCCCGTTGCGAATTCTGGCTCGAGAGATGAGAGAATTGCACATCGGGTCATACCGTACTTGTTGTTGTTGCGGAGTAATCACGAGGAGCGAGTGGAGTTTGGGGAGCTGGAGGCGTATTGTTAGATACCTAGCCATGGTATTCTTGACTCCTGATGGGCTTGATTTAGTTTCGAGGACGAAACTTTCTTTTAGTGGGGGAGGATGTGAGGTCCCGGAATCCCCGACGTAGGAGTTGCTGGTTGTTGGGCAGCTTTTAGTGGCCGTTGGGAGTGTTGGTGCGCGTGTCGGGCCCAAGAAATGAATTTGTGATGCAATTTGGGATTTGCTTGCATCACTGGAGGCCTGCGTGGGTTGCGCGCAATTTGGACACAAGTGGTGGACTTCGGGCTTAAATTGAGACCCCGTGGGAAGTTGGAGGACCCGTCGGGTGTTTGGAAGTGATTTCGCGCGATTCAGATGTCAAAATTAGACTCCGGGTGAAGTCCGGATAAAAGTTTACCTCTCCGGTCGCCTTCGGGAATTTTTAGAGTTGGAATTTGGCAAATCGGACTTTAAAAATGGACCCGGCGCGGAAATCGGATCGAGTGGCATTCGGCAAATTTTTCGGGCGAGAATTTGGGAAAACGGACATCGTTTTTGGATTCAGCGCGCGAAATCGCTAAGAATGGACTATTTATTTGTTGGTTTTGGAGCCCGGTAGGTGTGCGCGTTTTTCGAGGCGAAGCGGCACGCAAATCGAGGCATGCGCGGCACGCAAGTCGAGGCGTGCGTGGCTCGGATCCCGAGGAGACGCGTGACGGGACGCGCCTCTGCGCGCGTCAGGTGCGCAGGCGCACCCCTGCGCGGGCCAACGGGGGGCCGCCACGTGGCGGGCCCCCGTTGGCGCCCGCGCGGGCGCTGGGGCGCGCGCCCGTGTCACGGGCGCGTGTCCCGCGCCTGTGGGCAGCGCGGTGTCACGCGCCCGTGTGGCGCGTGAGCTGCGCGCCCGCGTGGCGTGCGGGGATTCGGCCACGTGGCCCGCTGCCGCGTTGCTCGGACCGGGTGCACCCGGGCGGGTGCGGTGGACCGGCCGGTGCACCGTGGACCGGTGCACCGTGGACCCGCCTCCCTCTCCCTTTCTCTTTTCTTCTTCTTCTTCCTCCCCGCAGCGCCATTTTTCTCCCTTTCTTTCTTCTGAGGAGCCCGAGAGTGAGGGAGAGTGAGGGAGGAGGTTGTGGGAGGTGCGGTTTTGCATCGTGGGCCTCGTGGAACGCGCGAGGCTTCCGATGGAGCGTTTGGCGGCGGCGGCGCAGTCGAGTAAGTCCCGCATTTGTATTTTACTGTATTTTTGTACAGTTTTTGGAATGTCCTTTTAGACTGTTATTGACCCACCGTGCACCGTTTTGCGTGCGGACTCCGGCACTGTGCACCGTTTTGCGTGCGGACCCCGTTTTGCGGGCGGGTCCCGGCACCGTGCACCGTTTTGCGTGCGGACTCCGGCACCGTGCACCGTTTTGCGTGCGGACTCCGGCACTGTGCACCGTTTTGCGTGCGGACCCCGTTTTGCGGGCGGATCCCGGCACTGTGCACCGTTTTGCGTGCGGACCCCGTTTTGCGGGCGGATCCCGGCACCGTGCACCGTTTTGCGTGCGGACTCCGGCACTGTGCACCGTTTTGCGTGCGGACCCGTTTTGCGGGCGGATCCCGGCACCGTGCACCGTTTTGCGTGCGGATCCGGCACCGTGCACCGTTTTGCGTGCGGACCCCGTTTTGCGTGCGGATCCTGACACCGTGCACCGTTGTATGTGCAGACTCCGTTTCTGGTGCGGACTCCGGCGGCGTGCTCCGTTTTGCGTGCGGACTCCGGCGGCGTGCTCCGTTTTGCGTGCGGACTCCGGCGGCGTGCCCCGTTGCGTGCGGATCGCGTGGAGGCCAATTGCAAGTGTCTACGAGCAATTGGTGGCAAATCGAGGTGGGTGGCCTTATCTCCAAGTTTTATGGACTGTACAGTATTTCTACTGATGTAGGACTATGCATGATAGTTATTTCATTGTGTAGCATGCTATATTGTAGGAATTGTTATTCCTTTTATTATCTGTTAATATAGTTATCTTGGAACTTGACCTAGCACCCCCGTCATATGTTGCATGTGTAACCAGACCAGTAGAAAACCCTCACTTGGGCTAGGGTTATTTATGCTTAGACATCCACACTGTTCTTTCATCCCTGGACATAGTGTTTTCTCGCCCGGGTAGTGGGCCGAGAGGTCGGGACTTGCTTTTAGTGTGGGATGCTTTTGCACTCTTGCTTGGGAGCAGAGTGGAGTCTGGTAGTTGTAGCGGGTTGCTTATCTGTGCGGGGAGCCGTTTGGGTAAACGGTAGTCCCGAGAGGTCTTGTTTCCCTTTTATACTGTCGTGGGAGGGAGCCGTTGAGTAGACGGTAGTCCCGGGCCGTCGAGTATCTTCCGGTCCGTCTTGTTGGGAACCGTTGGGGTTGACGGTGGTCCCAGGTCGTTGAGTGTTGTCCGACCTGTTTTGTT
Organism: Tillandsia fasciculata; assembly: GCA_029168755.2. Lineage (NCBI taxonomy): Eukaryota > Viridiplantae > Streptophyta > Magnoliopsida > Poales > Bromeliaceae > Tillandsia > Tillandsia fasciculata. Next base: position 37,352 of record JAQOTM010000237.1, on the reverse strand, counting down.
ACCCTGAGTTGTGGGTCGTTCCTGGCTGTGGAGTATCTCCAGCCAGTGAGCTTTGTGCTGCGAGCTGTTGGAGAGGCTAGTGTCTCGTGTTTCGAGTTAGCCGATCAGCTGAGTCGTCGAGAGTGCTCCGACTGTTGTGCGAGATATTTGGGGATCTTGAGTCCTACCGTTCTGAGAGTGAGCGTGGATTTAGACTAGCCTGCATATGCCAATGTTGATTACTCTATGCCGCGCCGTTTTCCTCAGTTGGGGCCGCGCCCCTGAGATGCCGCAGTGGATGCGATGGTTGGCCTGTTGAGGCAGTTTTGCGCGAGGGATGAGTTAGTCGGACAGGACGCCCCACGTAAATCCCGTCCTCATGTGGATGTGTGGTAGTGGGCAGGAGCGTTCCTAGTCGACAGGCGCGGGCTTGACTGGACCTTTGAGGTAGTCAGTTCGATTGGGACGATTGAGCACCTTGGGTGCGAGTGGTCTCATTTACTTTCATCTGTTCCACTTTTGAGTATCTAGATAGAGGCATGGTAGCTGTAGAGTAGTTCCAGCTTTTCTTGTTCAGATTTCTTTGCCTGTTATCTTTACCTCTGGTAGACTTGGTGGGCAGACCGTTGGACTTGTTGACGGCACCCACTGAGAACTACTGTGGGAAGTAGTTCTCACACCCGTCGTGGTGTCTTTTCCCCAGGGACTTCTTCTTCTGTTCCTGTGCTCCTGTTGCTGATCCTTCTGCCGAGGCGAGGGAGTCGCGAGCTAGTTCCCTACCCGTCGTTGGAGTGTAGCGGTACCCCCTTCAGAGGAGAGCTTCGGTTGATGTTTACTTCTTCTTCCTCTGTTGAGAGACCTTTGTTGTGAGGTATAGAGTTGTATTTTACTTTTACAGTTTGAGAGACTGTTGTAGTGAGGATATTCTTGTATCGAGAGTTTGTACACTGATGTATTCATTGGAGATACCTCCCTTTTGAGTTTTGTATCAGAGGACTTTGTATACGATCATATTTGGGAGATGGATATGGTATTATTTTCAGTTGTACAGTGTTTGATTTCAGTTTTTAGTAGTCTACTTTCAGCTCTCTGATACCTGTTTACTGTAGATGTTTCTTTCTGCAGGTTAGACGCTTCGTCTGTACGGCAGTTTCCGTACAGATGGCGGATCTGTTGGCGAGCCCGGGTCGCAGTTTCGACCCCGGGGCGTGACACCGCCTATCGAAGTTCCCGACCCCTTATAGTTCGGGGACACAACAACCACGGTACAACACGCAGAAGACACCAACTAGGGCCCGAAAGTCCCGGGAGACCTACACCTACAACCTTATCAAACAAGAACAGGTTCCAGGCTCGGCCCCCGCGGCTTCCGTCCCGACAAAGGAACGACCCCTAGAACCCAGACCACTCGAATCCTTTCGAGTGGGGAGATTATAGGAAATAGGTGACATTTGTTATTGAAAACCATTTTGATCTGGAAGAAATCCATATTTAATGATTTTAGTTCTTTTTAGAAAAACAGTTAGAAAGCAAGTGTTTTACCCAAACCCCGAAGGGCTGATGCCTTTGTCCAATCAAACAAGAACAGACTCCAGCGGCCCTTCGATGCTTGGTAGAAAGCATTGGTAGACTAAAATCATGTATATGTCGAAAAGGTTCTAGGTTCTAGGTCCGGCTAACACAAGCACACAACTGCCACTAACACAGTGGCGACAGCGCAACAGGGATAGAAGACCACCCGGGACTACCGTTTATCCAAACGGCTCCCGGCACAGAAAAGCGACCCACTACATCTACCAGACTCCACTCTACTCCCAAGCACGAGTGCAAATGCAACCCACACTAAAAAGAAGTCCCGACCGCTCGGCCCACTACCCGGGCGAGGATAACACTAAGTCCAGGAATGAAAGAACAGTGTGGATGTCTAAACATAAATAACCCTAGCCCAAGTGAGGGTTTTTGCCACGCCCCGGGGTCGAAACTGCGACCCGGGTTCGCCAACAGATCCGCCACCTATGCCAAACCCGCATAGGCGAAGCGTCCTACCTGCAAAAAGAGCTACAGCTAAACAGATATCAGAGCTAAAAGATAAAACTGCTATAGAAATAAAATCAACCACTGTACCACTGAAGATAAAACGACAAGGTCCAACTCCCAAAAAGATAATCATACAATAACCTCGAGTACAAAACTCATAGCTCAACAGGGAGATATCTCAATACAATATCAGTGTACAAGCTCTCAATACATCATATCCTCACTACATCAGTCTCTCAAAAGAGGAAATAAAACCAATCTACCGACTATACTGAAGATCTCCTCAAAAGGGGGGGTACCGCTACTCTCCAAAGATGGGTCTGGATCTAGCTCGCTACTCCCTTACCACGAACAGCAACCACAGAACGGCAACACCCGCCAAGACTCTGCAAAACAAAGGAGAGAAAGGACAAAAAGGGGGAAAACCCCCAACGGGCGTGAGAACTACGCAAAAAGGGAGTTCTCAGTGGGTATCGCCCCTAGGCCCGACGATCTGCCCACCAAGACTACTAGAGGCAAAAGATAACTAATGCAGTAAAACTAAAAGGAGAAGCTGGAAACAATCTACTGCTACCATGCCTCTATCAAAATGCTCAAATGGGGAAAACTCTGATAAAAATATGCAACACTCGCACACGAGGTACTCAATCGACCCAATCGAGCTGACTGCCACATGGGGTCCAGTCAAACCTGCGCCCACCTACAACCACCTCCCGCTGACGGGCAGGAATTACGTAGGGCGTCCAAACGGACTAACTCGCTATCGAGTAGTGGCTCATGCAGGCCATAGTCAAAATCCATGCCCTCTCTCTCTCAGAACGGATAGACTCCAGATGAACAACCTCTCGCACAATGGTCAACGAACTCACAACGACCACTGGACCACCGTCAATCCCCAAACGGTTCCCGACAACACTAGCACTGGTCTACACATAGCCGCTAGACTCCACTCAGTCCCCCTGACACGAGTGCAACAATAAAGTAAATATCTGTAATAAACCCAATCTGATGTCACCAGTAAACACTGGTACTGCCTGCTCTGCTGTCGAACTCAAGAACCCAGCATGGTGCCCGGCGCTCTGCACCGTGGAAAGCCTACTCCGGAGTGGCACTCGAGGGGAGCGACCCACACGAGTAAAGTATCACTGTAACAAGCATCTCTGTAACCACTGTCTCACGATATAGCAGGACTGGATCACGACTCTGATCAAAGTGGGAAAACTCATCCACTAAAGGGAAACCCGATCCCCAACTGAAATAACTGGAAACAATAAGTGGAAAACTCCAACCACTAGAGAAGCCTGATACCCAATCTGATGCATAAACAATCTCCGGTCAACCGCCCAATGTCCGCGGCTGCCGCAATACCCCATGAACCACAACCTATCACAATCCGGCACAACCTGTCCCCGACACTGAGACCCCAGCTACACTATCCCAAATCCCTGCTCGAACCCGAGCAACGCGAATCTAGTATCTAGAAAGAAAGGAGAAGAACAAACATGGTTTCTCCTAAGTCATATCCCAACATGAAAGTGTAGCAGTAAAAGGTGGCCTAGCTATATGTCCATACAAGCATGCTTTTGTCCTCAAAGCAAAATAAGTAAAAATATGCCTCATGCCAAAATTATCAATGACCATACCTGTACATAATCCTCAATCCATAATGGCTCCTCAGAGTAGAACCTGCACATAACTACATAATCCTATCCCAATGCATAAACCAGCCTCATAAAAGGTTATGTGCTAATATGGCATGATAATTAATCATCTATGGTATCCTTGCCTTAGGTAAGCTTCCACTAATCATCAACATGAATATTTGATTAATACCATTGTCATACTATGAACGATTCACTTGCAATTTTCATAAAATCCTCATTGTTAAACTTACCGATCAATCCCCGCTATTGTACCATACACTTGCATGCAATGTTAATATATAACAATTTAGAGAACCGTCCACCGGTTCCGAGAATAAGGCACCCACCTGAAGTGTTAACTGTCCAAGTCTCAACAGCTGAAAATACCAGATAACTCTAATCCCTTGCTCCAACAAGTTCAGCACACCCGTAACACTCCTGGCACAATACAAAGTCCACTAAATACACAAAGGCTCCCAAATAATGCTCTTATAATCCCATACAACAACAGTCCCGAAACTGTTAAATTATCACCTGCAGAAAGTGCCCAGAAAATTCCAAGAAAAATATCACGGCGATCCTTGCGTCGATAGCTTCGCAACGGTACCTTGCACGCCCAAATCAGAGTTCGGTAAGTCAAGATATAAATTCGGCAAGGGGGTACACACAAACAAAAATCTGTGCTAAAACTGTGCACTGTTCACTGAGAAAACAGTGATTTTCACCTCGAAATAAATCTCAGGAAATTCCAAGAAAAATACGAGCGCGTTCCTTGCGATCCGTAGATGAAAAAGTTGTATAAGCTCGTCTCCGTCTGACGCTCGTGCGCGAAGATATGGCCAAAATACCCCGCTGCTGTCAAGGAAGTCCACACAGAAAATGGGGTCACTGTTTGCCTCGGGATCCGTGCCAAAACCTCGAAACGGGAAAGTGCGACCAAAACGAAAGATGAAGTCCTACCTCTTAGGAGTCTGTCGGCGCAAGAATCACAGCAAAGTGATCTCGGGGTAGCCCAGGGGAGCTAAAACACTGTCGCTGCGCCGAAGAGGAACACAGGAATGCAACGTCGCGCCGCGCCGTAAAATGGGGAACCTCGGGATTCGAGCCTCCTAAAATCCTAGAACTTGGCAGGAAGATCAAGCACTTAGAGGTGAAAAACTTTGCTTGAGGGGGCTCGGGCAGAAAGTGAAAGGGTTGAGAGAAAAAGAGCCAAGAAGGGGGCTCGGGTTGGTATATATATAGGCTGAAAAATCTTTTGGAGAAATACCCGCTGTGTCCCCACTTTCGGGCGCCCGAAATCTTTCGGGCTGCTACAGTAATGGGCCGGCCCATTACTGTTCACGCCCGAAACTCCACGGGCCGGCCACGTAGCCCACTTCACCGAGACCCTGGGCCCCGCTGCACCCGGCGCACCTGCGCCAGCCAATGGCGGCGCGACACGTGGCCCGGCAATCCGTGCACCGCGCACGTCGCGCCGTGGACCGCGCACGTCGCCGCCTGCCCCGGCCGTACGGCCACCTGCCCCGCCGTACGGCCACCTGCCCCGGTCACCAACTCCACCGGTTGCGTGGACCGGGAGCACAACACCGAACCAATCACCTCATGCCACGTGTCCACCCGGTCTACCGTGCACCCGGGCCTAAATTCTGTGGACCGCGCCTCCAGAACCAACCAACCCCAAGCCGCCACGTGGCACCGCCCTGGTGCACGACCTCCGCGGTAGACCGCGCTCCTGCCCGCGCCCTCAGCCGCCTGCCCGCGGCCGCTAAACGCCTGCCCGAGGCTGCGCCGCCGCCCGCCGGCGCCGCCCGCCGCCGCCGGCCGCCGCCGGCGATCGCCGGAGACACTGTTCCGGCGGTGAACAGTAACCGATGCACAAAAATATCAAGTAGGTAGTCCATTTTGACCGTTTTCGCGCGCTGAATCCGAATTTGATGTCCGTTTCGCCAAATTCCAACTCTAAAAATTGCCGAAGGCTCCCGAAAAGGTATTTTTAATCCGAATTTCGCGCCGAGCCTAAAACTGATATCCAATCTGCGCGTAAACTCTTCTAAACATCCGACGGGGTCCCCCGATTACCCACGTGATCCATTTTAAGCCCCGAGTCCATCTCTTGTGTCCAAATTGGCGCGCGAACACCGCCGTCATGCCACGTAGGCTTCCATAAGCTGCTGGTCACACTGTAGAAGCCCTGCAAAGATCCGGGTCACCACATCCTCCCCCACTAAAAGAAAGTTTCGTCCTCGAAACTAAAGCAACTCCCAAGGAGTCTCAGAAACCAAGGGTCAATACTCCACACCGCCGTACCCCAGATCCCAAGTCACCAATCACTCCCCGTGATTACTCCACAGCAACAACATCAGCAACAACCAGAACGGCATAGCCCGATTGCGCAATTCCCTCACCTCACGAGCCGGAATTCACAACGGGCGTCCCTCGTACTCCAAACTCTCACAGACCTCAAAAAGAACGAGTCAATCACGGGCGAGGGGTCCAAAGCACAACACTCCTGAGCTGAGACGCAGAAAAACCTCAAAAACTCCAATAAAAGACGGGGGGAAAGGAACAAATAGCCCGAGCAACACGCTCAACAACACTCCTAAGAGCCAACTCAACCCAAGCGACCCGGAACACAACCACACAAACACCTGCACAGAAAAGGGGCCCTAACAAGCAGGGGTTCACACTCAGTCACCCTCAAAACTCAACCACCCAAGTGGATTGCTCAGCCGCAGCCTTTCAACAAAAGGGATCCTCTGGGACACAAACTCAACCCCTGCACACTAGAATGGCCCCACACAGCGCCAGCTAAGGAACCGCCAAACCCGACTCCAAAAAGCTCTTCTGCTCCAAGTATCCGCCACCACAGTGGCTCTGTCGGGGTGATACTGGATGCTCAACAAAATCCAATGGTAGCTCTACAGCCACTACGGGAGGTATCACTAAAACTCGCAAATCCATCTCCCACCACTGACAAGGTTAGAATCGGCGCTGGTACCAATCTCATCACCCGCTCATCAAGCTCTGCTGGCACTATCCAGTCCACAAGCTCCTCACCCCAACAATAACCGTCGATCTCGACCAGTCTTAAACAGCATCCATTTTGGCCAGATTTCCACCGCCGCCCCTACGGCTAGAATAAGTAATCCAGGAAGATATGCTCTCGAAGCTCTAAATCACTCAGGGAGGGGGGTAAAACCAAAATATCCCTGGAGGATGCCGCTAACAACCCGTTCAAGGCCAACTGAAACACAGAATTCCTCAATCTAGAGGTAACAGGGCATTAGGCAATCTATTGACTTCACTGTACTCGTAATGCCCCTACTGTGTCCTGAACACCATCAAGACAAAGCCCTCAGCTGAAATTCCATATTGGTGCAGGCATCATGCAATAACTGCCGGAACATAGCTCCATCAAAAGATTCAAATAATGCCTGGACCTGCCTGGGCTCCAATCCCAAAGGGCTCTCACCGTCGTGTATCAACAACGTGGCACTAGGTCAAACAGACCCTCGATCCAACAGATCCCTGTACGGTTGCGATCAACTCTCCCAGCTCTTACAGATAACATCCAAGCGGTGCTATTGAGGTTGGCGCGGTCTCCAAAACCACGTCAATCACAATCTTAATCTCCCTCTCTGACGGCATAATCATCGACTCAGGTTGTCTCACACCCGGGATCTCACGAGCAATAGGGATATCCTTAAGTCCCGCTGCTGCCGTAGGCACCTCTCACCCTGTCGCTGTAACCTGTGTGCTCTAACAGTCTCAACAAACAAAATGCCTTCCAATATCTGCCTTGCAGAAAATCACAGTCCTTTATCTCAGCGGTCAAACATCCTGTGGCACTACGCCAACCAATCCCAAGCACTGGGTCAAACACCAAGCTGCCACAAATACCAATATGTCTGCTGGCAAAACTCACGGCCTCGACTGCACTAGGCATAACCCACAAGCCTTCCCCACTTGCACAATACCAACAGTAACCTGTACCTCAAGTGCATGTGGTAACGACTCTACCTCTAGTCCATGCAGGAATGTAACATGTCCTAACTCCGACTGCTGTGATGAAATCATACCTGCGACAACTCAATCCACTACCGTGGCGCCCTCCAACCGGGCGGCACAGATTCATCCGCTCGATGCAAGTGGTCATCGCTCAGCCTGCCAAAATATCTAGACCATTCACAAAGGGAGCACGACCTCTGTCCATGCTCACACTGAGGTGCCGAATGTGGTCTCTCGCAGACAGCCAATCCACGCTACCGCTGCGCCATCCTGATAAAAGGGCTGTTGCTGTCATCGGGGTCTACCCAACCCCTGACGTCTCAGAAATCCACCTGGATATCATCGTCATACGACCAAGCACAATTGATTCATGCAATTCCTTACTGAGCTCACCCCTCAATCACATATATTGCACCCCAAACATGCCAATTATCAATCACATAGGGTAACATCCCCCTTGGGTAAGCTTTACATAATCCATCCACAAGGATACCCACCATCCTGGAAGGGGAAACGAACATGTCTCTGCCGGCCGGTCTGTCCTCCAACACCTAGCGCCAAGCGCCTCTATCCAAGACTCGCCTCTGGCGGCAGACCCCTATCCAAAGGAACTGCAACACTACGCTCCATACACAATGCCTACTCCATCGAGGCACCCCAAAATCCAAAACCTGCAAAAGAGGGTCCGAATAACGGAAGGGTATACTGGCGCAATCCACTCTCAGTCACGGACATCCTATGCGCCTTGTCCCCCAAATCATAGAGCGCGCAGTTCGATAACTGCGTAACCTTTTGACACAAAGAGGCTCTCAAGCAGTCTCTCCATCACCACCAACCACGATCCTACCCCAAGAGGCTCCAAACTTAATCCTATGAATCGGGGTGGTTTATCTGCCGAAACTGGCTCAACTGATCATTGGTGTCCCATAACTCATCAGCTGTCAACTATCCACCCTGTCTCGGTGCCTCGGCACTAAACATCGGCACGAAGGGGCTACTCACTCCATCAATACCACAAAAATCCCCGCCCTTGAGGATACTACATCTAGGTGGTCTCAAAAGAAAAGTACTGTCGGGGCTGCCAACTGCTCTGACAACTGTATCACAAAACCAGATGCTCGCTCACTCTGCCGCTGATAAGCCTCAGACAATTCTGTCATCTGGGTCCGGAACTCTCTGACCTCAATCCGGGTATCCGGCCCAAAACCAACCGCTCAAGCTCAACTGCCAAGACAAGATGCACAAGGGTCCCAAACCCAGCGTCGGGGAGACACCGCTCGCCACGACGAAACCACAAATCAGCACACAACAACGCTCGACCCAATCTGGCGAAAGTCTAGAGCACGTTACCCATTCCACAGCGTTATGTTGTCTGCAGCCAACATAACTACTTAGGAGAATAAACATGCCAATCACCCCTCCCGTTCCTTGGGAGAGGAGCAAGACTCAATCAGGACTCTCGCTACAAGTCACGACTCTCACGAAGTCATCCTAGGGTCCAACCACAAGCCTAGGGTTTCTAAGTCCACCATGACCTATCCCTAAGCTCTGATACCAACTTAATCTGTCACGCCCCGGGGTCGAAACTGCGACCCGGGCTCGCCAACAGATCCGCCACCTATGCCAAACCCGCATAGGCGAAGCGTCCTACCTGCAAAAAGAGCTACAGCTAAACAGATATCAGAGCTAAAAGATAAAACTGCTATAGAAATAAAATCAACCACTGTACAACTGAAGATAAAACAACAAGGTCCATCTCCCAAAAAGATAATCATACAATAACCTCGAGTACAAAACTCATAGCTCAACAGGGAGATATCTCAATACAATATCAGTGTACAAGCTCTCAATACATCATATCCTCACTACATCAGTCTCTCAAAAGAGGAAATAAAAACCAATCTACCGACTATACTGAAGATCTCCTCAAAAGGGGGGGGTACCGCTACTCTCCAAAGATGGGTCTGGATCTAGCTCGCTACTCCCTCACCACGAACAGCAACCACAGAACGGCAACACCCGCCAAGACTCTGCAAAACAAAGGAGAGAAAGGACAAAAAGGGGGAAAACCCCCAACGGGCGTGAGAACTACGCAAAAAGGGAGTTCTCAGTGGGTATCGCCCCTAGGCCCGACGATCTGCCCACCAAGACTACTAGAGGCAAAAGATAACTAATGCAGTAAAACTGAAAGGAGAAGCTGGAAACACTCTACAGCTACCATGCCTCTATCAAAATGCTCAAATGGGGAAAACTCTGATAAAGATATGCAACACTCGCACACGAGGTACTCAATCGACCCAATCGAGCTGACTGCCACATGGGGTCCAGTCAAACCTGCGCCCACCTACAACCACCTCCCGCTGACGGGCAGGAATTACGTAGGGCGTCCAAACGGACTAACTCGCTATCGAGTAGTGGCTCATGCAGGCCATAGTCAAAATCCATGCCCTCTCTCTCAGAACGGATAGACTCCAGATGAACAACCTCTCGCACAATGGTCAACGAACTCACAACGACCACGGGACCACCGTCAATCCCCAAACGGTTCCCGACAACACTAGCACTGGTCTACACATAGCCGCTAGACTCCACTCAGTCCCCCTGACACGAGTGCAACAATAAAGTAAATATCTGTAATAAACCCAATCTGATGTCACCAGTAAACACTGGTACTGCCTGCTCTGCTGTCGAACTCAAGAACCCAGCATGGTGCCCGGCGCTCTGCACCGTGGAAAGCCTACTCCGGAGTGGCACTCGAGGGGAGCGACCCACACGAGTAAAGTATCACTGTAACAAGCATCTCTGTAACCACTGTCTCACGATATAGCAGGACTGGATCACGACTCTGATCAAAGTGGGAAAACTCATCCACTAAAGGGAAACCCGATCCCCAACTGAAATAACTGGAAACAATAAGTGGAAAACTCCAACCACTAGAGAAGCCTGATACCCAATCTGATGCATAAACAATCTCCGGTCAACCGCCCAATGTCCGCGGCTGCCGCAATACCCCATGAACCACAACCTATCACAATCCGGCACAACCTGTCCCCGACACTGAGACCCCAGCTACACTATCCCAAATCCCTGCTCGAACCCGAGCAACGCGAATCTAGTATCTAGAAAGAAAGGAGAAGAACAAACATGGTTTCTCCTAAGTCATATCCCAACATGAAAGTGTAGCAGTAAAAGGTGGCCTAGCTATATGTCCATACAAGCATGCTTTTGTCCTCAAAGCAAAATAAGTAAAAATATGCCTCATGCCAAAATTATCAATGACCATACCTGTACATAATCCTCAATCCATAATGGCTCCTCAGAGTAGAACCTGCACATAACTACATAATCCTATCCCAATGCATAAACCAGCCTCATAAAAGGTTATGTGCTAATATGGCATGATAATTAATCATCTATGGTATCCTTGCCTTAGGTAAGCTTCCACTAATCATCAACATGAATATTTGATTAATACCATTGTCATACTATGAACGATTCACTTGCAATTTTCATAAAATCCTCATTGTTAAACTTACCGATCAATCCCCGCTATTGTACCATACACTTGCATGCAATGTTAATATATAACAATTTAGAGAACCGTCCACCGGTTCCGAGAATAAGGCACCCACCTGAAGTGTTAACTGTCCAAGTCTCAACAGCTGAAAATACCAGATAACTCTAATCCCTTGCTCCAACAAGTTCAGCACACCCGTAACACTCCTGGCACAATACAAAGTCCACTAAATACACAAAGGCTCCCAAATAATGCTCTTATAATCCCATACAACAACAGTCCCGAAACTGTTAAATTATCACCTGCAGAAAGTGCCCAGAAAATTCCAAAAAAAATATCACGGCGATCCTTGCGTCGATAGCTTCGTAACGGTACCTTGCACGCCCAAATCAGAGTTCGGTAAGTCAAGATATAAATTCGGCAAGGGGGTACACACAAACAAAAATCTGTGCTAAAACTGTGCACTGTTCACTGAGAAAACAGTGATTTTCACCTCGAAATAAATCTCAGGAAATTCCAAGAAAAATACGAGCGCGTTCCTTGCGATCCGTAGATTAAAAAGTTTTATAAGCACGTCTCCGTCTAACGCTCGTGCGCGAAGATATGGCCAAAATACCCCGCTGCTGTCAAGGAAGTCCACACAGAAAATGGGGTCACTGTTTGCCTCGGGATCCGTGCCAAAACCTCGAAACGGGAAAGTGCGACCAAAACGAAAGATGAAGTCCTACCTCTTAGGAGTCTGTCGGCGCAAGAATCACAGCAAAGTGATCTCGGGGTAGCCCAAGGGAGCTAAAACACTGTCGCTGCGCCGAAGAGGAACACAGGAATGCAACGTCGCGCCGCGCCGTAAAATGGGGAACCTCGGGATTCGAGCCTCCTAAAATCCTAGAACTTGGCAGGAAGATCAAGCACTTAGAGGTGAAAAACTTTGCTTGAGGGGGCTCGGGCAGAAAGTGAAAGGGTTGAGAGAAAAAGAGCCAAGAAGGGAGCTCGGGTTGGTATATATATAGGCTGAAAAATCTTTTGGAGAAATACCCGCTGTGTCCCCACTTTCGGGCGCCCGAAATCTTTCGGGCTGCTACAGTAATGGGCCGGCCCATTACTGTTCACGCCCGAAACTCCACGGGCCGGCCACGTAGCCCACTTCACCGAGACCCTGGGCCCCACTGCACCCGGCGCACCTGTGCCAGCCAATGGCGGCGCGACACGTGGCCCGGCAATCCGTGCACCGCGCACGTCGCGCCGTGGACCGCGCACGTCGCCGCCTGCCCCGGCCGTACGGCCACCTGCCCCGCCGTACGGCCACCTGCCCCGGTCACCAACTCCACCGGTTGCGTGGACCGGGAGCACAACACCGAACCAATCACCTCATGCCACGTGTCCACCCGGTCTACCGTGCACCCGGGCCTAAATTCTGTGGACCGCGCCTCCAGAACCAACCAACCCCAAGCCGCCACGTGGCACCGCCCTGGTGCATGACCTCCGCGGTAGACCGCGCTCCTGCCCGCGCCCTCAGCCGCCTGCCCGCGCCCTCAGCCGCCTGCCCGCGGCCGCTAAACGCCTGCCCGAGGCTGCGCCGCCGCCCGCCGGCGCCGCCCGCCGCCGCCGGCTACCGCCGGCGATCGCCGGAGACACTGTTCCGGCGGTGAACAGTAACCGATGCACAAAAATATCAAGTAGGTAGTCCATTTTGACCGTTTTCGCGCGCTGAATCCGAATTTGATGTCCGTTTCGCCAAATTCCAACTCTAAAAATTGTCGAAGGCTCCCGAAAAGGTATTTTTAATCCGAATTTCGCGCCGAGCCTAAAACTGATATCCAATCTGCGCGTAAACTCTTCTAAACATCCGACGGGGTCCCCCGATTACCCACGTGATCCATTTTAAGCCCCAAGTCCATCTCTTGTGTCCAAATTGGCGCGCGAACACCGCCGTCATGCCACGTAGGCTTCCATAAGCTGCTGGTCACACTGTAGAAGCCCTGCAAAGATCCGGGTCACCACAGTTTTCTAATGGTCTGGTTACACATGCAACATATGACGGGGGTGCTAGGTCAGGTTCCAAGAGAACAATATTTAACAGGTAGAAGAGAGCAGAAAAGATCATCAGATAATTACAAAGAATACTAACATTCACATTCTAACATTCTACCCAGTTCAAACACTATCATGCATGATTCTATGACAATAGAATTAGAGCACAGTCCATAGATCCTGAAAGCAAAGCCACCGACCTGAAGGTGCTAACTGTCCGGGGTCACACAGCTGAGAAAACTAGAAGAACAGCAACTCTTATGTCCAACAGGTCCAGTACAGTCCTCAAACCCTCCTGGGTACAACAAAAGGCTACAGTTACACTTAAATCCCAAAAATCTGCCCAAAAACACACACTGAATTTTTAGCTGCAAAGAAGTCAATATTTCACCTGCTGAAAGTGCTCAATAAATTCCAAATAAAATATCCCTGCGTTCTACGCGTCGATAGCTTCGAAACGAGTACCTGCACGCCCAAATCGGAGTTCCGTAGGCCAAGATATAAATTCCACAACACGGGCGTGCGAAAACATACAACCACATAACTGTAAAATCTTGCACAGATAAAGAGGAAGATGTATACCTCCGGGAAGCTCTCAGGAAATTCCAAAAAAATACCACGATGATCCTTGCGTCGAGTAGATGAAAAAAGTTTATAAGCACGTCCTGATCCGAGATTTGTGCGCGAAGATCTCCTCAAAAGAAGCTGCTGCCCTCTCCAAAACTCACAGCAAGAAGGGTCCCAATGACCACGAGAAAACACCTCGAAAAACGCGAAATCTGAAAATGTACGTGAAACCCAAAATCGTAGCCTCACCTGTTACGAATCCAGCAGCGAAGAAATCGCTCGAAAAGATGGTTGGAGTAGGTCGGGGGAGCTCGTGCACCGAAGAGCGACGAAAGAAGCACCGAAGAAAGAGCGTCGCGCCGCGCCAAGAAAATGAGAATCTCGAAAAGCGTGCCCCCAAAAAACCCCAAACTTTGCAGATGGAAGCTACACTGCGAGAGGAACAACTTTGGTGAAGAACTCCAGCCGGTTTGAAGCTCGGAAGTGGAAGAAAAGAGGTGAACAAGGCGGCTCGGATCGTTTAAATAGGCCCAGAAAAACAAATCAAGAAATGACGGATGTGTCCGTTTTTTCGGGAGCCCGAAAGATTCGGGCTGCTACAGTGTTGGGCCCGGCCCAACACTGTGCAGGCCCGAATCTCCCACGGGCCTCCACGTCGCCCACAACACAGCGGACAGCCGTGCAGGGCCACCCAGCGGGCGACACGTGGCCCAGTGAGAGGTCGAAACGTGGCGGGTCCCCGGTCAATGCGCATCTGACGCGCCCACGTGCGCGCGCCAGCGCCGCCTGCGCACACTGTTGGGCACGCGTCCCGAGGCGAGCCACACCAGCTCGGTGCACCGAGCGCGCTAGACCGCACCAACCACACGCCTCCACGTGTCACCCTCCGGTCCACCGTACACCGCGCTCTTCCCTGTGGACCGCGCCTGCAACGCCGGCCAACCGGGAGCCGCCACGTGGCCCTTGCCCGGTGCACGCCTCCGCGGTGGACCGTGCACCTGCCCGCGCCTGCCCGCGCGCCTACACCGCCGCGCTCCGCCGCCGCCGCCGCTACCCGCCGGCCGCCGGAACAGTACCAAACCGCCTCAAAAACCGTGCGCGACATCCGGGCTCCGAAAAATACAAATAAATAGTCCATTTTCATCGTTTTCGCGCGCTGAATCCAAATCCGATGTCCGTTTCTCCAAATTCTCAATCGAAATTTTGCCGAAGGCCCCCGGAAAGCCTACTTGATCCAATTTTCGCGCCAGGTCCATTCCAAAAATCCGGTTTGCCAAATTCCATCTCTAAAAATTCCCAAAGGCATCCGGAGAGGTGATCCTTTATCCAAACTTCGCCCTGAGCCCAAATTTGACATCCGCGTCGCGCGAAATCACTTCTAAACACTCGACGGGTCCTCCAAATACACCCGTGATCCATCTATAAGCCCGAAGTCCACCACTTGTGTCCAAATTGCGCACAAACACCACCAACACACCACACAAGCCTTCGAAAGCAGCCAAACAACCAAAGAACTCCCCCACGGGGAACCAGGTCCTCACACACGCCCTCGAACTTAAACAGCGGGATCACAACTCAAGCATTAACCAAGCATGCTCCTCCACGAGCCTGACTGCCCGGCGCCGCGCCTTACGTCGAACCCCTTGTCAAACTCCGCGAGTTCTGAACAAACAACCCCGCCACCGAGGTTGGCCTTCAAGCCGAGTATATTCCGCCCAGCCGGACAAACTCTCCTCGAGAGTGCTACTTAACCGAATGCCCCTATGCCTCCGAAGTAAGCATCCAGGACAATACAAGTTCTCGCAACTTAGTCCATTTGAATGGGCCCGAGCGAGCCGCCCTTGCGCGTTCCGCTCGTCTGCTTAACCGAGCGACCCGTCCCGCACGTCTCGCCCGTCCGCCAGCCCATTGCCTTGCCAAGGCGCCGCGCGCCCCGCAATTCCCACGTCGGGATCCATAATCGAGTCGGGCATGTCCCGTTCCGCCGGCCACCTAGTTCCGTCATCGCTCCCGATTCGGTCCAAGGTCCGCTTCCCGAATACCCCACACTCCTTGTTCCCGCGTGTATACCCTTCGCAAGGGTTTGCCAACCTAGCGACATTCCTCCCGCGTCGCCAACCCCCTGGCACCTCCATTGCACGACCATGCTCGGCCGCCAACACACTCGGCCCAGCATCCAAGGTTTGCTTGACGGATGTCGCCCGCAATCGAATCAGCCTCTCTCCGCTTCGCTAGCCATTCGGCACCTCCATTGGCCGGCCATGCCTGGCCCCCAACACCCTCGGTCCTCTCCATGGCTCACTTCACGAAACCCAACATCGATTGTCACCACTTACTTCGTGGGCCGCGCCGCACGAATCCCCGCTCGGCACCGCTGCCTTTGCGAGCCTTGTCCATTACGGCGAACCGACCGTTCCTTCGCCTCGCGAACTTCGTAGGCCTCGCGCCTCACGAATCCCCGCTAGGCACCCACATGCCTTCGCAAGCCTTGTCCATTGAGGCAGACCAACCTTTCGCAAGACTATCCCTCATCCGCTCGTTCGCTCCACTACAGAGATCCGAAACGGCATAAGGTAGTGCAAGCGAACCTAGAGGCAAAGCCTCTGGGCTTACCCCGCTCCGTAATGCCGTCGACCTCGTGTCTTAGGCATTACCCTAAGCCCGTGTGCTCTTCGACCATCGAATACCGCTCACACGAACTTAGGCTTGGCGACTCCGCTCGCCAAGGGATGGCCTATGTCCTATAGGCCAACGGGGGAGTCGGGGCCACTTCGCAAGTGTCCAACCCCTCCTCTATATAACCCACGAGGCATCCACCCCTATGGCACCCCGGGGGTACAAAGGTGCTCACCAAGGGGTACGTTTTGAAACCCCGCATGCGGCACCATTTCCATGGTCATGGCATGGGCCATCGCTAGGGAATTGCCCCCGTTGGTTCGCCCGCGGCTCAACCCTGACGGACAGTCCCAACTTTGCACTCCCGTAACTCTGTCAACCCAAATGCCTACCAAATGTCCTCCAAAAGTGGCCCCCAAGGATGTCACGGTCGAACCAACACGATCGACACGTGACAGACTCCCCCACCCAAGTTATCGACGCCCTCGTCGATGTACATCCGTTCCTCCAGCTTGGTTGATAGCTGGCAACCACTACTCCAGATCAGAGCCGCCCCCGGCCTTGGCATCGCATGCCACACTGACCCGCCCTTGAGCATGTCCGATACTCAACGCATTGCTGAAGCTCCTTGGTCCTCTCGACCAAACCAGATCAGAGCCGCCCTCGGCCTTGGCATCGCATGCCACACTGACCCGCCCTTGAGCATGTCCGCTACTCAACTCGCTGCTGAAGCTCCTTGGTCCTCTCGACCAAACTAGATCAGAGCGGCCCTCGGCCTTGGCATCGCATGCCACACTGACCCAAAACACTGCGCAAACCATTCTATCCCCTTGAGTTGAAGCTCCCAGCTCCGGATGCCTCCTCTGCACCACAAAGCTCCTCCATGGAACTAGAATGTTAACCTTGTCGTCTGCTCACGACAACCCAGATGGCACTGGCACGTCCCTACAACTCGGTTCTTCTCGAGACGCTACTCGGCCCTTCTGTCCCTTTCGCCCCCACTTAACCCAAGTTTCCTGCAGCTAGTAGCCAACCTTGTGCTTCCCTCGCAGGGAAATCCCTTTCCAGCTAGCGATCTCTTCCCAGAACGCTACCGGACCAACTAGTGCACTCGGTATACTCCGCGAATATACCTATCCAAGCGTGCACGAGTTCCTTTGGAAATCAGTAGAGTGGCCCTCCCTCGCTCCCTCTGAGGTCAAACTCCAAACGTCCCAACGTCTTGGAGCGTCCAACGCGAATCAGCTCGCAGCTCGGCTTCGCTTCTCCACCTCAAAATGTCACCACACTGATACAGGGTTCCCCACCCTGGAACTCCCTGTACACAAACTGTGGTCGGGCCAGATCGCATCCAACCCCTTCCAATATCCATGAGTACTTCTGCCCATCTCGTGCCATTCCCGCACACAACTTTTGCCTCACAAATGCCCCCGCAATCACATAACGTCAAGCCATCACCATGGTCTTCACGAGTTTTCGAGTCTTTTACCGAGACACGCCTGTCCCCGGCTACTTCGCACATCTACTTGCTCCACCATGAACTCTTGTTATGCCTCCTGACTGCTCTGCACTTTCGCTACTCGTTGCTGCTTAGCACCTTTGGCTTCTGTACTCCCGGTCGCTCAAGCCCACTCCCTCTAGGCTTTCGCTAAACCCGACTTCGGTTCCCCACCAAAGTCCTCGGCCAAGTTCGAGACTAACGACACCTCGTTTCCATTGCTCGAACTTGCCGTCCTCCATACCTCCAGCAATCACCTTCGCGATAGCCGCTGAACGGAACCCAAGCTTAACCCATCTGATAGTCTTTCTCGCAACTGCTGATAACGGTGATGTCGCCATCCAACGTCCACCCCCTCACAAATTACGATACCTCGACCCTTTGAGTTGACAACTAGATTTTTCCCCCTCCTAGCAACCTGTCACTAGGCAATCCTGGACCACGGTCCACCCGAGTGTCCAACTTGTCTCTTCGTCTACACTCGAGTCCAAGTCTCTCTGCTCTAAAAGCTCAGGTCCTTACACAACCTTTGCAATCTGCCAGCAGAGTCCACACGATCCGTCGCACGGACGCGTGCCCGCTATCTCGAGACTTTAGCACTGCCACTGCTTTTCCCGAACATAGCTCCTTACCTTGTTCCTCTGAACAAAGTCCAGTCTCATCGTTTGATCCACTCGAACCAGGAGTCCCATTCGTCCAACCTGTGGCCACACCATCAAGAGCAACCGATCTCCCCATCGGCCTTCTCGCCCCAAGTGAGAAACACCAAACCATCCAGCAACCCTTGGCCCACTTCACAACCTAGCCCACTGCTTAGCTGTTACTGCCACGGACCCGATCGGTCTTGGTTCCCAACTTGTGCTCCACGAAGTTAACTCTTCTGACATGTGTGTTTATCCGCCACGTTCCTTAGACAAGATCCCTTTATCGAGTCACCAAACATCGGGACATATTATGCTCAAATGTGCTCCCCCACCCTGAGTCGCACTCAGACCAAATCCAGGCATTCGCAATGCCCACTTCCGCTGCGCGAGTTTCGGTTCTACCACAACCTTGACTACACCCATCAGCGGGATCCACGTCATCCGTCCATTGTACACGTGGATGCTGCACTGAACAATCAACGCTGTCACCGCCCTGTCCAGATACAGACTCTTCTCCTTACCCGAAGAGTAAAGGTCCAATTGTGATCTTTTTCTCGCACCGAGATAACTCTATCCAATTCATGGGTACACACTCGAAGAGTAATCGACCTCCCCATCGATCTTCTTGTACTGAAAGACTTAAGCTCAGTCACACCGAAGTAACCCTTCTGCCGCGTGTGCTGCATCCCAATCCTTCCCTTATAGAGATTCATCCGCTGCAAGACCACAATCCCGGAAGCACATTGCCGCGCAATATTTTCCTTCCACTCCATGGTAACCGCGACCACGCGACTCCGGACTTAGCCATTTTCACAAGTAATATACTAGAATCTGCCGCACTCTAACTCCGCATCTCCCACAAGCGTAATCCCGCCACAGTGCCTCGCTGACGCCTAGTACCTTCGTTGGAGTGACTCCACTCACACCAACGTCGCCGCCAAGGTCGCACCTTCCGGCGAAATTTTCAACCCATGAGCTCTACTTAGCTCTGATACCACTTGTCACGCGGCCAGCTTTTTCGCCTTAAAATTGCCCCGTGCGGCGCCCAAGTGTCGCACACCCGAGCCAGCCTTCCGGAGTCCCTTGCCACGGACACGCCCTCGAACTTAAACAGCGGGATCACAACTCAAGCATTAACCAAGCATGCTCCTCCACGAGCCTGACTGCCCGGCGCCGCGCCTTACGTCGAACCCCTTGTCGAACTCCGCGAGTTCTGAACAAACAACCCCGCCACCGAGGTTGGCCTTCAAGCCGAGTATATTCCGCCCAGCCGGACAAACTCTCCTCGAGAGTGCTACTTAACCGAATGCCCCTATGCCTCCAAAGTAAGCATCCAGGACAATACAAGTTCTCGCAACTTAGTCCATTTGAATGGGCCCAAGCGAGCCGCCCTTGCGCGTTCCGCTCGTCTGCTTAACCGAGCGACCCGTCCCGCACGTCTCGCCCGTCCGCCAGCCCATTGCCTTGCCAAGGCGCCGCGCGCCCCGCAATTCCCACGTCGGGATCCATAATCAAGTCGGGCATGTCCCGTTCCGCCAGCCACCTAGTTCCGTCATCACTCCCGATTCGGTCCAAGGTCCGCTTCCCGAATACCCCACACTCCTTGTTCCCGCGTGTATACCCTTCGCAAGGGTTTGCCAACCTAGCGACATTCCTCCCGCGTCGCCAACCCCCTGGCACCTCCATTGCACGACCATGCTCGGCCGCCAACACACTCGGCCCAGCATCCAAGGTTTGCTTGACGGATGTCGCCCGCAATCGAATCAGCCTCTCTCCGCTTCGCTAGCCATTCGGCACCTCCATTGGCCGGCCATGCCTGGCCCCCAACACCCTCGGTCCTCTCCATGGCTCACTTCACGAAACCCAGCATCGATTGTCACCACTTACTTCGTGGGCCGCGCCGCACGAATCCCCGCTCGGCACCGCTGCCTTTGCGAGCCTTGTCCATTACGGCGAACCGACCGTTCCTTCGCCTCGCGAACTTCGTAGGCCTCGCGCCTCACGAATCCCCGCTAGGCACCCACATGCCTTCGCAAGCCTTGTCCATTGAGGCGGACCAACCTTTCGCAAGACTATCCCTCATCCGCTCGTTCGCTCCACTATAGAGATCCGAAACGGCATAAGGTAGTGCAAGCGAACCTAGAGGCAAAGCCTCTGGGCTTACCCCGCTCCGTAATGCCGTCGACCTCGTGTCTTAGGCATTACCCTAAGCCCGTGTGCTCTTCGACCATCGAATACCGCTCACATGAACTTAGGCTTGGCGACTCCGCTCGCCAAGGGATGGCCTATGTCCTATAGGCCAACGGGGGAGTCGGGGCCACTTCGCAAGTGTCCAACCCCTCCTCTATATAACCCACGAGGCATCCACCCCTATGGCACCCCGGGGGTACAAAGGTGCTCACCGAGGGGTACATTTTGAAACCCCGCATGCGGCACCATTTCCATGGTCATGGCATGGGCCATCGCTAGGGAATTGCCCCCGCTGGTTCTCCCGCGGCTCAACCCTGACGGACAGTCCCAACTTCGCACTCCCGTAACTCTGACAACCCAAATGCCTACCAAATGTCCTCAAAAAGTGGCCCCCAAGGATGCCACGGTCGAACCAACACGATCGACACGTGACAGCACGCTCCCGGGGCCAGGGGGGCGCAGACCCGGTGCACGGACGCGTGCGCCAGGCCGCGCGGTCCACCGGACCGGCGTGCACCCGGCGCACGCCTCCGCGACCCGGGGCCGCAGACCCGGTGCACGAAAAGCGTGCGCCAGGCCGCTCGGTGCACGCCCTAGGCGTGCACCCGGTGCTCGGCGCTGCAGCGGGGAGCAGTGAACCCGGTGCGCGCCCGAGCCCGTGCACGGCCCGGCCCAAGACGCACGGGTCCACCGCTGCAGTGTGCTCCCGGCCCGCGCCGTGGCCGCCTGCTGCCGTGGACCCGGTCCACGCCTGGTTTCGTGCACCAGGGTCCAGAAAAAGAGTCCAGAAGCTCCGTTTGTGGCCCGTTTCACCCCGTTTTTCAGTGTTTTTGACCACGACGATGATTTTACCATTATTACTTACTGCAGCTTTTTCGGGCACAGGGTGGGAGTGTTTTAGCGGGAGTTCCGCACACCTTCTTCTTCGCGTTTCAGGTGGGTACCCCTTAGAACCTCTTGCGGATATTCTCGTTACTATTATGTCTCATTGTCATCGTATTTGTGGCGACTGAGGGTCACGGTGCACGGGGATACATCCCGTTGTAGGAAATTCTTCCGGTGTTTGAATTACGGTATGGTGGGAAAGGTGTAAGAGTAAGTAGTTGCATCATTTAATATTGTTAACTCCTGTTATCATTTATCATATGCTCTTATCGATGTTATAGCGACCAAGTGTCGCGGTGCCTATATTATGTATGTGTATGTGGTTACTATGCTCGAGGCTGCAGCACGCGTACCCGCGGTTTGGCCACCGCAAAGGGTGTGCTTTTCCGGAAAAGTGGTCTATGACCGTGTATACCCACGAGGTGACGTAGTGGGGGCCCCCGTAGGTGGGGGGTTTGAGGCGCCAAGGTGTGAGCGGTGCGACCCGTCGAGGTAGGTGCTCGACGTGGTTTCCGAGGTACGTGCTCGGTTTGGTTTCCCGAGGTTGGTGCTCGGTTTGGTTTTCTGAGGTTGGTGCTCGGTTTGGTTTTCTGAGGTTGGTGCTCGGTTTGGTTCTCCGAGGTTGGTGCTCGGTCCGGGTTGCCGGGGCAGGTGCCCGGGATAGGTTATGCAGGGATACTGTCGATTGCACGATGAGGAGGGCGGTTGCTCTGGTTTTACTGCGGTTTGCTTTATTTAAAGCCCTAGTTGCTTTCGTGCTTTATTTTTCTGGTCACTGACTTCCTACTCCGTGACAGGTTCGTCCAGGGATGAGTGCTAGGACGACGGTGAGGCCGTGGCAGGGGTACTTTTGGTCTTCGGGGCCATAGACTATATGTACTTCTTACTTTGCTCATTTCATTACCTGTTAGTAGCTTACTATGTGGATCGCGATACCCTTGTGGGGTCGATGTGGATGTTGGAATGTCTTTTATTATCCTTATGGGTGATTGTTTTGCTTTCCCGGATTGGCCGCTTTCAAACTACAAAAGGAAAGATAAAAGAAAATATTTCGAAAACTGTTTTTAAAATCTGGGTGTCGGGTGGGCACCATTTTAATACCCTGTGGATTTATGGATTGCGAAAACCGTTTTGAAAATCTGGGTGTCGTGTGGGCACCATTTTAAAACCCTGTGGATTTAAGGATTTCGAAAACCGTTTTGAAAAACCTGGGTGCCGTGTGGGCACCGCTTTTAAAACTTGTGGATTTATCTTTTCAAAATTTGTCGGCCTCGTTAATATTTATGGAAATATAGTTGTTTGTACTCGACTGCTGAGCTATTGTGGTTAAATGGATATTTGTATGGATATTGTAGTCGGGACGCCGTGCATATACAAAGGAGACTTTGCCCGTTTGCAGAGTGAATTTGTATATGTGGCAGGTCTCGGCACGCACTGGGGGAGATTGCTTTCAAGGAAAAAAAAAAAAATTATATGCAAATTCAACTCTTTTCAGTGGCTGTCTTCCGCTTAATGAAACCCCCGGGGCGTGACAATCTACCTCACTCTAAGGTAACAATGCTGGTAGGTAACTATCTCGCGACTCCCTGTCCTCGGTCCGTCAAGCCAGCTCGGGCAGGAACGGAAGAAAAGCCTCAGCAACTTGTCACCGACAGAGGGTGTGAGAACTACATCCTGCAGTAGTTCTCTGTGGGTACCGTCTCCAAGAACCACGGTCTGCCCACTAAGTCTACTAGAGGCATAAGATAACAGAAAAAGACTGTGATAAGGATAAATAAGCTGGAAAAGTATCTACAGCTATCATGCCTCTATCTACTATGCTCAACAGGAAAAAGAACACAGATGATGGTATGCATCCACTCTCTACTGATAATATGTCACAAGTACTATGCTCAAAGAGAACTCTACTATGACACATGCTATGCCATCACTCTCTCAAAGTCTCCCAATCTCAGTGACTGTCCCACTTTGGACCAGTCAACAAACCTGCGCTCATCTACTGCCGCACATCCCGGAGGAACGGACTTACGTAGGGTGTCCCTCAAGGACTATCATAGTAACCACATCGCAGCCTCGTCAGGCTCGGTATCATCATCGCATCCGGAGCGTAGCCCGCGGGGAGCGACCCCGCGAACTCAAGTATCTCATAACTGGCATAAAATCCAGGCTCAGTAGGCTATAATCCACGATCAAATAGATCGGCAACTCGATGCTCAAAGCTCAACTCGGTCGGAGAACCCTCAACGACTCAACTCACAACACTGACTCACTAAAAGAAAGTACTACACAGCTGGGGCCGCTGTCACTACAAGCGGCTCCCCAAAAGACACCCCACTCATAGGCGAGAAGAACCGACTGACGCAGCAAAGGTCCGAGGATCCCGTTAGGCCGGTGCCTAGAACCCCAATCAAACAAGAACAGACTCTAGGCTCAGCCTATCGAAGACTTCGATCCTTTACCGTTCAGGGATTCGGCCCCTCTCGGTTAAAGTAGGAAACCAACTCACCGCCCCAAACTCATGGGCTGGAGGTAATCCACAGCCCGAACCGCAAAGAGTCCGACAACCCCGGGAGACTAATGCCTACGAACCCAATCAAACAAGAACAGGCTATAGGCGTAGCCTCCCGTTGTTTTCGACCCAAGAAGGAAATCAGAGCCTTAGAACCCAGATCACTCCCCCCGGTCGAGGGAGGGATTTTAGGAAAAAGATGATCTTTATTATGAAATATCACTTTCACTCAACCCCCTAGGGGTGAGGATAAAATTGCTCCTTTTTGAAAGCCGTTTTGAATTGAGAAAACCAACTTTTATAGATTTTAGTTCTTGAGAAAATCAGTTGAAAACAAGATTGTTTCCCGAACTCCCAAGGGTGATGCCTTCGCCCAATCAAACAAGAACAAGCTTCGGCGACCCCTAGAAATTCGGAATGAAAACTCTAGTTTACTAAAATCATGAGTGACCAAAAGCATTCTGGGTTCAAGGTCCTGATAACACACGTGCACCACGATCACAACACGGTGGTGACGAGTAAAACGGAGAAACAACCAGAGACCCGGGATCACCGTTTACCCCAACAGTTCCCAAACACTAACACTGGCCTAACCCAGCCACCAGACCCCACTCGGCCCCCAGGCCCGAGTGCAACACCCGTCCCACAACATCCTGACCACTCGACCCACTACCCGGGCGAGGAACTCCATGTTCAGAAAGATATGCAATGTGTGAGATGTCTAAAGCATAAAAGAACCTAGCCTAGATTAAGGTTCTCTATTGGTCTGGTTAAACACATGCAACATATGACGGGGGTGCTAGTCAAAGTTCCAAGAAAATACTTAAACTAGCATGCAAATCCTATTATAATAGAATTAGTAAGAAGTCCGCAGACTTGGAGAGAAAACCAACCCACCTTGGTTGCGCCAATTGCTCGTCGACACTTGCAATTGGGCTCAGCGGGATTACCTTGCCTCCACGTGGTCCGCCCGCAAAACGAAGCACGGTGCCGGAATCCGCACGCAAAACGGAGTCACAAGATCGCGCCCCCAACGGATGACCCGAGGCAAGTCCGCGGTCCCACGCGGCGGAGAAACACTCAACCGCCCACGACAGAAGCTAAAACTGCAATGTAAACTGCCAGGAAAGAAGAAATCGCAAAATTAGTCAAAACGGTCGAAAACCGAGCATCCGGCGGCGAAAAACAGCCTCCGTCGGCGAAAAACAGCGCGCGTCGCGAAAAACAGCCTCCGTCGGCGGAAACCACCATCCGTCGGTGAAAAACAGCCTCTGTCGGCGAAAAACAGCGCGCGTCGCGAAAACCAGCCTCCGTCGGCGAAAACCAGCCTCCGTCGGCCAGCCTCCGTCGGCGAAAAACAGCGCGCGTCCCGAAAACCAGCCTCCGTCGACGAAAACCAGCATCCGTCGGCGAAAAACACCGCGCGTCGCGAAAACCAACCTCCGTCGGCGAAAACCAGCCTCAATTGGCGAAAAACAGCCTCCGTCGGCAAAAAACAGCGCGCGTCGTGAAAAACAGACTCCGTCGGCGAAAACCAGCCTCCGTCGGCGAAAAACAGCCTCCGTCAGCGAAAAACAGCGCGCGTCGCAAAAAACAGCGGCCGACAGCGAAAAAACAA
The DNA here is from genome assembly GCA_029168755.2 of Tillandsia fasciculata. Lineage (NCBI taxonomy): Eukaryota > Viridiplantae > Streptophyta > Magnoliopsida > Poales > Bromeliaceae > Tillandsia > Tillandsia fasciculata. The sequence goes on along the minus strand of JAQOTM010000237.1, from coordinate 11,610 downwards.
CGGCCGACGGCGAAAAACAGCGGTCGACGGCGAAAAACAGCACGCGGCGGCGAAAAACGGCCTCCGACGGCGAAAAAACGGCACCGGCACGCAAACCGAGGCGTAGCCCGCTGTCCGGATGCGCGCTGAGCGGCGAAAAACCCAGCCGCGCGGTGCAAAGCCCAACCGCGCAGCGCAGGGCTTGGTGCGCGGCGCTGGAGAGCGCCGCGCGGCGCCCTGCGCGCGCGCGCGCGCGCGCCCGCGCGCGGCCCGCAGCGCTAAGCGCGGCCCGCAGCGGGCCCGCAGCACTGCGTGCGGCCCGCGCGGCACGCAGCGCTGCGCACGCCCGGCGCGCGCACCTTGCGGTGCGCGCGGCCCGCGCGCGCCTGCCGTGCGCGCTTGCGCGCGGCCAAGCAGTGCCGCCTGCGGCGCTCTGCTGCGTGCGGCGCTCTGCTGCGCGCGGCGCTGCTCCAGGGCGCAGCGCCCGCGCCTCCCCTGCGCGCCGCCCTACAACAGGGTGCTGCCAAGGCTGCAGCACCCTGGCGGCTGCTGCGCGTGGCGTAGTTGCGCGCCCGCGCAGCAGCCGCGCCGGCCGCGCGTGCGCCGTTGCGCGCGCGCGCGGCTCCCACGGCGGTGATAATTTAAATTAATTTAATTTTTAAAACTTTAAATTAAATCAATTTAACTAATAAAAATCAATAAAAGCCCTCAAAACTCCCAATAAATTTTCCAGAAACTAAATAAATCCACAATTTCAAAAAAAAAAAAAAAAACCCATCAATCTCCAAACAAAAATCACCTACCTTGCCAAGGTCGACGTGCGCGCTCCGCTCGGCTCTACCAACAGGAGGTCCACGACCAAAATCACCTTCAAGTCCTCTCTTTTCCTCTACTTCTCCATCTTCTTCTTCTTCCCTTCCTCACTTTTTCTTTCTCTGCTACTCCAAGCTTCAGAGGAGTGGTTGGCTTGGAGGTGGAGACAAGTCAACAAGTGGATAAGGCTTATATAAAGCTACAGGTGCTTTACTATAATTAAATCTAATTAATAAACTTAATTTAAGTTAGAGAAAAGCTTAATTTTAAAACCAAATAAATCCACTTACCTCACTCCACACTCACAGTCACCAAGCAGAGAAGACCCTTAATTAGCAAAGCTAATTAATTAAATTAATAAAATATTCCAAAAAGCCCAACTCCAACTCACTTTTTGCCTTCGGGCCCTCCGCCGCCGTCCGGAACCTCCCGAACTCCGCTGTAATTCGAAAATACACGTGTCCACAGCTTTTTCTCCTCAAAATGCTCATCCGTTGAGTCGGGGTGCTCAAAATAAAAACCGGCTCCGAAATTAACAGTTGCGACTCACTTTTTGCCTACGGATCCTCCGCGTCAGTCCGGAACCTCCCGAACTTCGCTGTAATCTAAGAATATAACTATTCCAAGTGTTCCCGAATTTCCTGCACTCCACTGTGAAGTCGGTAATTTTCAAATCTAGTCCTCAATCGGCGTACAATGCCCGGAAAAACCCCGAATCGAGTCGGAGCTTCTGCGTTGATCCGAATCAACCCGACATCAACAGTAATCACAAACGCAACATGCCCGAGGCAAACTCTCCGCTCCACGCTATCATGTGCGGTCGGCGCGCCTTCCGAAAACCCGATACTCTACACTCTCCCCTCCTTCAAAAGGTTTCGTCCTCGAAACCAAAACATACCACCTACCACAAAGAAGCCCTACATCAGGAACATCATCAACCCCAACTCTCTATTTGGAAAACAGCCGAAATAGCGGAAAGTCCGAAAATTCCAAAAGACCGATGCCTTCACCCCAATCAAACAAGAACAGGTTCCAGCATCGTCTCCATTTTTTGAGTAGCCCTTTTGAAATTTCCGTCCCGTTCGCCAGTTTCGGCGTCAAGACGAGAAAACAAGAAGAGAGGTGTTGAAGCTGTCCCTGCTGTGGCTGCAACCCAAAACTACAATCTACCAACTCGAACCATGCAGGTGCAAAACTCTGATCTCAACAACTAGGAAAGGAAGTCATACCAGGTACCATGCGATCCGCTATCCTGGCGCCCACCAATCGGGCAGCCCAAACTCATCCTCTCGATGTGGGTGGTCGTCGCCCTGGCTGCCTCGACGTCGTGGCCTCATCTGGCTGGCGGTAAGTCGGAGGAGCTCCTTCTTCCGGAAGAGGTAGCGGGGGTGCCGTCGCAAGCGGCATTACCGTAAGTACTGCTCGAGGGCATGCTGCCTGAAAATGTTCCGACTGTCCACACAAAAAGCATCGCCCCTGTCTAAGGTCACACTGCTGTACTGCATGCGGCCCACCGCAAATGACACACTCATCCTGATACTGCTGCTGGTGCCTCGGCTGTGGGGAACCTCCTGATCTCCGTCTCCTCTGAAACCCACGACCCTCAGACTGGGATGGTGGCGGCCCCGGGGGTCTCGATCTACTCGACTGTCCAAAATCAGGCGGCACTGGATGCCTCACCCCGGAGCTGGTCCCTGGCGCTCCGTCCCTCTCTGACATAAACGCTGTGCCTCGGGAAACCCACCGAGCACGCTCTATGGCCGCATCCAAAGTCGGTGAGCGGTGCGAGTGAACAAGGTGATAGATATCCTGGTGCAGACCTCTCTCAAACAAATCCACCCTCTGAGCCTCATCAGGGGCAACATGTGGCACACTGTTCAGCAACTTCTGGAACTCCCGAATGTACTCCTGAAGTGGTCGATCACCCTGCTGCAACCGTCGAAGATCCCCTTCTAGCTTCTGCTTTGCACTATCAGGAAAGTAGGCCCCGCGTAGCAAAGCTCGAAACTCTGGCCATGTCAACAACTGAACTCCCGGTGGTCCAACTGGGCGAACTCGACGCCACCAAGTCTCGGCGTCCTTCTCCAAAAAGTGCGCCCCCAAATGTACCTGATGTTCTTCCTTGATGAAGAGATTCTCAAACAATTTCTCCATGGCTGCGATCCAGTTCTCAAGCTCCCACGGCTTCGAACTCTGACCTGAGAACCGCGGGGGATGAAACTGGCTGATAAAGGACAAGCGATCAGTGAGCTCCCTCTGCTCTGCAACTGTCAACGGAGGAATCTATGACGAGGTCGAGGATGTCGCAACCGGAGGTACTGCTGGTGGTGCCACAAGAGGTGCCCTCTGCTCAAGCATGCGCATCATGCGCTCCATGTTCTCCTCCCGACGTCTAGTCATCTCCTCCAACTAGGCCACCTGAGCCCGCAGCTCCTGGATCTCACTCTGCCTGGTCTGCTCGGCCTCTCGCCGCTCGGGCTCCTCATCCAAGGTCGAACGCCCTCTCGTCACTGCACGACGTCTCGGCGGCATCGCAGGTAACTGCAACAAATACAAACGTCAGGACATAACAACCATACGACCCAATCCAGCGAAAGTCTAAGACATGCCATCCATTCCATAGCATTATGTTGTCTGCACCCAACATAATGCTTAGGAGCATAAACATGCCAGTCACTCATCCCGCCTCTTAGGAGAGGTATAAGACTCAATCAGGACTCTCGCTAAAAGTCACGACTCTCACGTAGTCATCCTAATGTCCAACCACAAGCCTAGGGTTTCTAAGTTCGCCACAACCTACAACCTAGGCTCTGATACCACCTAATCTGTCACGCCTCGGGGTCGAAACTGCGACCCGGGCTCGCCAACAGATCCGCCGTCGATACGGGAAGCCCCGCACCGACGAAGCGTCTAACCTGCAAAAGATAGAACTACAGCTATACAGATATCAGAGCCGGAAAAATAAAAAGCTGTAATAAAACAATCCACTACTACAAAGCTGAAAAGAAACACATGTGCATCTCCCCAAATGCCTGAATAATACAAGGTCAAATACAAATACAAAATCCACCTATACAACTGCTACAAATCAAAAGGGAGATAACTACAAACTAGAAATATAACAAAATCCCACAGTCCGGGATGGTACATCTACCTCACTCTAAGGTAACAATGCTGGTAGGTAACTATCTCGCGACTCCCTGTCCTCGGTCCGTCAAGCCAGCTCGTGCAGGAACGGAAGAAAAGCCTCAGCAACCTGTCACCGACAGAGGGTGTGAGAACTACATCCTACAGTAGTTCTCAGTGGGTACCGTCTCCAAGAACCACGGTCTGCCCACTAAGTCTACTAGAGGCATAAGATAACAGAAAAAGACTGTGATAAGGATAAATAAGCTAGAAAAGTATCTACAGCTATCATGTCTCTATCTACTATGCTCAATAGGAAAAAGAACACAGATGATGGTATGCATCCACTCTCTACTGACAATATGTCACAAGACTATGCTCAAAGAGAACTCTACTATGACACATGCTATGCCATCACTCTCTCAAAGTCTCCCAATCTCAGTGACTGTCCCACTTTGGACCAGTCAACAAACCTGCGCTCATCTACTGCCGCACATCCCGGAGGAACGGACTTACGTAGGGTGTCCCTCAAGGACTATCATAGTAACCACATCCCAGCCTCGTCAGGCTCGGTATCATCATCGCATCCGGAGCGTAGCCCGCGGGGAGCGACCCCGCGAACTCAAGTATCTCATAACTGGCATAAAATCTAGGCTCGGCAGGCTATAATCCACGATCAAACAGATCGGCAACTCGATGCTCAAAGCTCAACTCGGTCGGAGAACCCTCAACGACTCAACTCACAACACTGACTCACTAAAAGAAAGTACTACACAGCTGGGGCCGCCGTCACTACAAGCGGCTCCCCAAAAGACACCCCACTCATAGGCGAGAAGAACTGACTGACGCAGCAAAGGTCCGAGGATCCCGTTAGGCCGGTGCCTAGAACCCCAATCAAACAAGAACAGACTCTAGGCTCAGCCTATCGAAGACTTCGATCCTTTACCGTTCAGGGATTCGGCCCCTCTCGGTTAAAGTGGGAAACCAACTCACCGCCCCAAACTCATGGGCTGGAGGTACTCCACAGCCCGAACCGCAAAGAGTCCGACAACCCCGGGAGACTAATGCCTACGACCCCAATCAAACAAGAACAGGCTATAGGCGTAGCCTCCCGTTATTTTCGACCCAAGAAGAAAATCAGAGCCTTAGAACCCAGATCACTCCCCCCGGTCGAGGGAGGGATTTTAGGAAAAAGATGACCTTTATTATGAAATATCACTTTCACTCAACCCCCTAGGGGTGAGGATAAAATTGCTCCTTTTTGAAAGCCGTTTTGAATTGAGAAAACCAACTTTTATATATTTTAGTTCTTGAGAAAATCAGTTGAAAACAAGATTATTTCCCGAACTCCCAGGGGTGACGCCTTCGCCCAATCAAACAAGAACAAGCTCCGGCGACCCCTAGAAATTCGGAAGGAAAAGTCTAGTTTACTAAAATCATGAGTGTCCAAAAGCATTCTGGGTTCAAGGTCCTGATAACACACGTGCACCACGATCACAACACGGTGGTGACGAGTAAAACGGAGGAACAACTAGAGACCCGGGATCACCGTTTACCCCAACGGTTCCCAAACACTAACACTGGCCTAACCCAGCCACCAGACCCCACTCGGCCCCCAGGCCGGAGTGCAACACCCGTCCCACAACATCCTGACCACTCGGCCCACTACCCGGGCGAGGAACTCCATGTCCAGAAAGATATGCAATGTGTGAGATGTCTAAAGCGTAAAAGAACCTAGCCCAGATTAAGGTTCTTTATTGGTCTGGTTAAACACATGCAACATATGACGGGGGTGCTAGTCAAAGTTCCAAGGAAACACTTAAACTAGCATGCAAATCCTATTATAATAGAATTAGTAAGAAGTCCGCAGACTTGGAGAGAAAACCAACCCACCTTGGTTGCGCCAATTGCTCGTCGACACTTGCAATTAGGCTCAGCGGGATTACCTTGCCTCCACGTGGTCCGCCCGCAAAACGAAGCACGGTGCCGGAATCCGCACGCAAAACGGAGTAACAAGATCGCGCCCCCAACGGATGACCCGAGGCAAGTCCGCGGTCCCACGCGGCGGAGAAACACTCAACCGCCCACGACAGAAGCTAAAACTGCAATGTAAACTGCCAGGAAAGAAGAAATCGCAAAATCAGTCAAAACGGTCGAAAATCGAGCATCCGGCGGTGAAAAACAGCCTCCGTCGGCGAAAAATAGCGCGCGTCGCGAAAAACAGCCTCCGTCGGCGGAAACCAGCCTCCGTCGGCGAAAAAACAGCCTCCGTCGGCGAAAAACAGCGCGCGTCGCGAAAACCAGCCTCCGTCAGCGAAAACCAGCCTTCGTCGGCGAAAAACAGCGCGCGTCGCGAAAACCAGCCTCCGTCGGCGAAAACCAGCCTCCGTCGGCGAAAAACAGCCTCCGTCGGCGAAAAACAGCGCGCGTCGCGAAAACCAGCCTCCGTCGGCGAAAACCAGCCTCAGTTGGCGAAAAACACCCTCCGTCGGCGAAAAACAGCGCGCGTCGCGAAAAACAGACTCCGTCGGCTAAAACCAGCCTCCGTCGGCGAAAAACAGCCTCCGTCAGCGAAAAACAGCGCGTGTCGCGAAAAACAGCGGCCGACGGCGAAAAAAAAACAGCGGCCGACGGCGAAAAACAGCTGCCGACGGCGAAAAACAACGCGCGGCGGCGAAAAAACGACCTCCGACGGCAAAAAAAATGGGGCCAGCACGCAAACCAAGGCATAGCCCGCTGTCCGGATGCGCGCCGAGCGGCGAAAAACCCAGCCGCGCGGCGCAGGAGGCTCGCCGCGCGGCGCAAAGCCCAACCGCGCAGCGCAGGGCTTGCTGCGCGGCGCTGGAGCTCGCCGCGCAGCGCCCTGCAGCGCTGCGCGCGCCCGCGCGCAGCCCGCAGCGCTACGCGCGCCTGCCGTGCGCGCTTGCGCGCGGCCAAGCAGTGCCGCGTGCGACGCTCTGCTGCGAGCGGCGCTGCGCCAGGGCGCAGCGCCCGCGCCTCCCCTGCGCGCCGCCCTGCCACAGGGTGCTGCCAAGGCTGCAGCACCCTGGCGGCTGCTGCGCGTGGCGTAGTTGCGCGCCCGCGCAGTAGCCTCGCCGGCCGCGGGTGCGCCGTTGCGCGCGCGCACGGCTCCCATGGCGGCGATAATTTAAATTAATTTAATTTTTAAAACTTTAAATTAAATCAATCTAACTAATAAAATCAATAAAAGCCCTCAAAACTCCCAATAAATTTTCCAGAAACTAAATAAATCCACAATTTAAAAAAAAAACCCATCAATCTCCAAACAAAAATCACCTACCTTGCCAAGGTCGACGTGCGCGCTCCGCTCGGCTCCACCAACAGGAGGTCCACGACCAAAATCACCTTCAAGTCCTCTCTTTTCCTCTACTTCTCATCTTCTTCTTCTTCCCTTCCTCACTTTTTCTTTCTCTGCTACTCCAAGCTTCAGAGGAGTGGTAGGCTTGGAGGTGGAGACAAGTCAACAAGTGGATAAGGCTTATATAAAGCTACAGGTGCTTTACTATAATTAAATCTAATTAATAAACTTAATTTAAATTAGAGAAAAGCTTAATTTTAAAACCAAATAAATCCACTTACCTCACTCCACACTCACAGTCACCAAGCAGAGAAGACCCTTAATTAGCAAAGCTAATTAATTAAATTAATAAAATATTCCAAAAAGCCCAACTCCAACTCACTTTTTGCCTTCGGGCCCTCCGCCGCCGTCCGGAACCTCCCGAACTCCGCTGTAATTTGAAAATACACGTGTCCACAGCTTTTTCTCCTCAAAATGCTCATCCATTGAGTCGGGGTGCTCAAAATAAAAACCGGCTCCGAAATTAACAGTTCCGACTCACTTTTTGCCTACGGATCCTCCGCGTCAGTCCGGAACCTCCCGAACTTCGCTGTAATCTGAGAATATAACTGTTCCAAGTGTTCCCAAATTTCCTGGACTCCACTGTGAAGTCGGTAATTTCCAAATCTAGTCCTCAATCGGCGTACAATGCCCGAAAAAACCCCGAATCGTGTCGGAGCTTCTGCGTTGATCCGAATCAACCCGACATCAACAGTAATGACAAACGCAACATGCCCGAGGCAAAGTCTCCGCTCCACGCCATCCGAAAACCCGGTACTCTGCACAATAACTGTTAGGTGAGGTAATTTACAAAAATCAGTGAGAGCGCAATTCCCACTAGAAACCAATTTAAGAGGTTTCAGTTTCTTCACTAAAGGAGTGTGAAAATTCATAAAATTTAGTGGAAGATACCATTTGATTAAAAGTCCATAATCAAATGGAATAATGAAAGATATATGACTAATTGAATATCTTTACCTTTTGCAGAATATGGCTGCCTCTAACCCTCTCACTAAAATTCTTGATGCCAACCGCTTGACCGGTCCTAATTTTTCTGATTGGCTACGGAACTTGAGAATTGTTCTCAACTCCGAGAAAATTGCCTATATTTTGACCACTCCTGCTCCTGAACTTCCAGCTGATGATAATGAGCAGCAGAGAGCTGCATATGAAAAATGGATAGATGACGATAATAGAGTCAGGTGCTACATGTTGGCATCGATGAGCAACGAGTTGCAACGCCAACATGAGCACATGGACAGTGCATCAACCATTCTACTTCACCTACAGGAACTGTATAGTGAACAAAGCCGCTCTACTCGATATGAGAAATCAAAGCGGTTATTTCGAGCAAGAATGTCTGAAGGCCAATCAGTTAATCATCATTGTTTGAAAATGATTGAAGATATTGAGGAGCTTGAGAAGCTCGGCCTACGGATGGATGCAGACTTGCAGACAGATTTAATTCTGCAATCCTTACCTGACTCACTTTCGCAGTTCGTCATGAACTTTCAAATGAATAAGATTCAGTGCACTCTCTCTGAGCTCTTGAATATGCTGGTGACAGCAGAGGGAACAATAAAAGGTAACAAGGGGATAATCTTGGCTATGGAACGGGCTTCTTCCTCCAAGAGAAAGTCTAAATGGAGAAATAAGAAACCTAGCAAGAAGCCAAAGGGTAAAATCAAAAGACAAGTTTCTAAGAAGGTCATTACAGGAAAATGTTTCCACTGTAATAGAGATGGCCATTGGAAAAGGAACTGCCCCGAATACCTTGCTAGCCTAAAGAACAAGGCAAAGGACAATCCTTCTGAAGGTAAGTCCGACCTGCTCATTATTGAAACTAGTCTGTCGGTATGTTCTACTACCACTTGGATAATTGATTCTGCATGCACTTCTCACTTGTGCACCTCGATGCAGGGTTTAAAACAAAGTAGAAGGCTGAAGGAAGGAGAAATCACCCTACGAGTGGGTAATGGAGCAAAAGTTGTTGCATTAGCCGTAGGGACCTATCCTATACTATTACCGTCAGGCATAGTTTTAGAATTAAAAGATTGTCTTTATGTTCCTAATGCTAGTAGAAACTTAATTTCTGTTTCTTCATTATCAATGATTGGTTGCAAATTTGTTTTTAAAATAAATACTTGCTTAATTTATTTGAGAAATAAATTGATAGGCTATGGAATAATGATTGACAAGTTATATCACTTACATATGGATGCAAGTGTAAATACAGTTGAGCAGGAAATGAATGCCGTAGGATCTAAAAGACTTAGAGAAGAGGTAGATCACAAGTATATGTGGCATCTTAGATTAGGTCATATCAGTGAAGATAGGATTAACAAATTGGTGAAAGATGGGCTCTTGAGCTCATTAGCTTGCGAGCCATATCCGACTTGTGAATCATGTCTTCAAGAAAAGATGACCAAATTACCCTTTATTGGACAAGGAGAAAGAGCCACTAATATACTTGCCCTGGTGCATACTGATGTATGCGGACCATTTGATGTGCAAGCCAGGGGAGGTTATGTTTACTGCATCACCTTTACTGATGATTATTCACGGTATGGGTATGTCTACTTGATGAGACAAAAATCTGAAGCCTTTGAAAAGTTCAAAGAATTTAGACATGAAGTTGAAAAACAGACTGGAAAGTTTATAAAAATTCTTCGATCAGATCGAGGAGGAGAGTACTTAAGTACAGACTTTCTAAACTACCTCAAGGAAAATGGCATTATCTCTCAATGGACTCCTCCCGGCACTCCGGAACTTAATGGAGTATCTGAACGGAGGAATCACACTTTATTAGATATGGTGCGATCCATGATGAGTTTCACTGATTTGCCTATGTCACTTTGGGGGTATGCTCTCCTCACTGCTGCATATATTTTAAATAGAGTACCTTCCAAATCTGTTTCTACCACTCCATATAAGATTTGGTATAGTAGAAAGCCAACTCTTGGTCATCTAAAGATTTGGGGATGTCCGGCTTTTGTTAAGAAGCTGAAGACAGACAAATTGGAAGCAAGGTCGGATAAAGGTAGATTCATTGGTTATCCTAAAGAATCATTGGGATACTATTTCTATTTTCCCCAGGATCAAAATATTATTGTGAGTCGGCATGCCTCTTTTCTTGAGAAACTATTCATTCAAGAAGGAGGTAGTGGGAGGAAAATAGAGCTCAATGAGAATGTCTCTGATGAGCAACAAATCTATAATAATCGACCAAAAATCTCTACTCAATCAGAACCATTGTACATACAACCACTTCGAAGATCTAGTAGAGTTTTTGTCACGCCCCGGGTGTAAACCAGAACCCGGGCTCGCCCACAGATCTGCCGTGCACACGGAATTTCCCGCGTACACGAAGCGCTGGTAACCTGCTCAGATATAAAAGATGTAATAAAGGAGCATAAAACAGAGCTAAACTAAAACTAGTACATCTCAGATAAATGCTGGAAATAAAAGTACAATAAACTCTCATAAATATACATGTGTCTCTCCCAGCTCACGAAATGAATACAACCAGCTGGCTAAAGCCAGACCCAAAATAAAAGGAAAAATACAACCGTCTGAGTGTACCGGGGATACATCAAAACTACAGAACTCGGTATCAGGGAAGTAGCTAGCTAATCAGCGATCCTCTTACCTCGATCCTGGGAAGAGGGTCCTGCAACTCCAACAGATGACTCTGCAAAACAAAGGGGAAAAGAAAAGGGAAAACAGTGGGGGGTTGAGAACTACTATAAAAACAGTAGCCTCCCCTAGTGGGTAGACCTCAAACTCAGACATGCCCACTAAGACTACCAGAGGTGAAAATAACACAAAGGTGGTAAGCTATAAGTAAAACTACTGATGAAAAAGCTACCATTATGCCTCTAAAATGCCAAGCTAAAGGAATAGCTATGTCACGCCCCGGGGTCGAAACTGCGACCCGGGCTCGCCAACAGATCCGCCATCTGTACGGAAACTGTCGTACAGACGAAGCGTCTAACCTACAAAAAGAAACAACTACAGCTAAACAGATATCAGAGCTGAAAGTAAACTACTGAAAAACTGAATCCAATCTCTGTACAACTGAAAATAAAACAATATCCATCTCCAAATACGATCATATAAAACGTCCTCTGATACAAAACTCAAAAGGGAGATATCTCCAATAAATACATCAGTGTACAAGCTCTCGATACAAAAAAATATCCTCACCACAACTGTAGAGTACCGGAGCTTCGGGCAGTGTGCCGACTCCACGTGGCAGCCTGGTACTGTGGAAATACCTTCAGCAGGTCTGATTTTATTTACAGATGAGTTCGGGATGTCCCGGAGCGACGCGG
>JAQOTM010000204.1:267537-311290 GCA_029168755.2 Tillandsia fasciculata | reverse complement strand
CCCCCCCATCTGAGTATCCAACAATATCCAAAGTCGTTCCCATAGGATACCAAATTCCGAAATTATTGTACCTTTGATATACCGGATGATCCGTTTCACCGCTTTCAGGTGAACCTCCTTCGGTGCTGATTGATATCTCGCACAAATCCCAACACTGAAGGATATATCCGGGCGACTAGCCGTGAGATATAGTAGACTTCCAATCATACTGCGATACAGTTTCTCGTCTACATTCTCACTATGTGATTCACTTCCAAGTCCCTTATGGCTAGTTCCCATTGGAGTCGGAAAATCCTTAGAATTTTCTAGATCAAACTTTTTGACCAACTCCAGTGCATACTTGGATTGACACAAGTGAATTCCTTCATCGTTTTGTTTAACTTGTAATCCAAGAAAATAAGTCAATTCGCCCATCATGGACATCTCAAATTCGCTTTCCATGGTCTCCGCGAATTTAGAAGCATCATTATCTCTTGTTGCGCCAAATACAATGTCATCGACATAGATTTGTGCTACAATGAAATTGTTTTGATAATGCTTCACAAAGAGAGTCCTGTCAGCTCCCCCTCGAGTATAGCCCTTTTCCAAAAGGTGCTTTGTCAACCTTTCGTACCATGCTCGCGGTGCTTGTTTCAGACCGTAAAGAGCCTTTTTCAGACGAAAAACATGGTTAGGTAGTTTATGGTCCACAAAACCTTTCGGTTGAGCCACATAAACTTCCTCATTTAAAAACCCATTTAAAAATGCGCTCTTAACGTCCATTTGAAATAATTTGATTTTAAAATGACAAGCAATCGCAAATAAGATACGAATGGACTCGAGTCTAGCTACAGGGGCGAAAGTTTCATCAAAGTCTATACCTTCTACTTGAGAGTAGCCTTGAGCAACTAACCTTGCTTTGTTCCTGATGATAGTACCATCTTCATTTTTCTTGTTCTTGAAAATCCATTTGGTACCTATCACATTGTGTTGCTTCGGAGGCTTCGTTAATTCCCAGACTTTGTTTCGCTCAAATTGATGGAGCTCTTCCTGCATTGCTTCAATCCAGTAGTCATCTTGAAGAGCTTCATCAACATTCTTTGGTTCGATTGAGATACATAGCATGCAAATCCGCAAACCAATTGTCTCCGAGTTCTAACTCCTTCTTGTGGATCTCCAATGATGTTCGATTCAGGATGATCCTTGGAGATGCGTAACGTTTGAGGTAAGGAGTAGGCGGAGGTACACGAGATGATTCCTGCACATCAGATAAACTTGAAGAACCGTTAGATGCATCATTATTATCGAAAGAATTGTTAGAAGAAGATGCATTAGCAGGTGTATCATCATCAAGAGAGATATCGAGGGTAGATTTTTCAGATTCAAAGTGAAAAGCTTCATCTACCTTAACATTTATCGATTCTACGATCGTCTTAGATTCTAAGTTAAAAACTCGATATGCTCTACTGTTTGTAGAATAACCTAAGAAAATCCCTTCGTCACTTCGAGAGTCAAATTTTCCAAGATTTTCGCGATCACGTAAAATAAAACACCGACTCCCAAAGATACGAAAATATTTGATGTTAGGTTTTCTACAAAACCATAGTTCATATGGTGTATTTAAAGTCCCCGGGCGCAAATACACGCGATTAATAACATAGACAGCAGTGTTCACCGCTTCAGCCCAAAAATATAACGGTAAGTTCCGGCTATGAAGCATAACACGTGCCATCTCCTGTACGACCCTGTTTTTGCGCTCGACTACACCATTCTGTTGAGGTGTATAAGGTGCAGAGAATTCATGTTTAATGCCGTTAGAAGTGCAAAAATCAATGAATTTAGAATTTATGAATTCTCCACCTCTATCACTTCTAACTCGAGTAATCTTTTCATTCTTTTCAATCATAATACGATGGCAAATCTCGTGAAAAGAATCAAAAGTATCAGCTTTCTCTTTTAAAAATGCTACCCAAGTATATCTAGAAAAATCATCAACCAATAAGAAAATATACCATTTACCTCCCAAAGATGGTTGACGAGTTGGCCCCATTAAGTCCATGTGCAAAAGTTCCAAAGGCCGTTTTGTACCTATGTGGTTCAAGTTCTTGTGTGCAGTCCTAGACTGTTTTCCCTTTTGGCAACCGCCACACACAATGTTTTGTTCAAAAGAAAGTTTCGGAACCCCCTTGACCACATCTTTGTTTGAAATTCTAGCAAGTTCCTTAAAGTTTATGTGACCTAGCCTTTCATGCCAAAGTGTTTCATTTTTCAAAGATGCTAGGTTACATTTTTCAGAAATTTTATGAGGAACTACATAACAATTGTTTTCTGATCTAACCCCTTTTAAAAAGAAAGCATGGTTCTTATCAGTTACAGTACATTCATCAGATGAAAAATTAACTGAATAACCATTATCACAAAGTTGACTTATGCTTATGAGGTTAGTCTTAAGGCCATGAACAAATAACACATTATTTAGAACCGGGCCATCTGGAATAGCTACCGTTCCCTTTCCAACAATTTTGGAAGACCGACCATCTCCGAAAACAACAAGTCCTCCGGAGATTTTCTCAAATGTTTGAAAACAGTTTTTGTCACCGGTCATGTGACGGGAACACCCGCTATCCAGATACCAAGACGAACTATCATATGCATGCAAGGAAACATTAGTAACAAGACAAGGAAAAATTTCACCTTTGCGCACCCAAACCTTTTTGGAATGCGTCGGTAATGGTCGTGAAGTTATCTCCTAGGTGAAAGCGTCTTGTTGAAGATTGCTGCTCCTTGATGATGTCGTCTTGAGCGGTGAACTACCAAGGCTCTTTTCCTTTGAATGATTTGCATTGATTTCTGAGGAATCACCTTTTTGGTAGTCATTGCAAGAGGTGCTTGAGGTGTGCGTTTGGCTCCGTCTTGCAATTTCTCCTTATGTGCCCTGAAATGCCACAACGAAAACATACCTTAGATCTTGACGATCCCGAAGAGGATGAAGTAGGCTTGTTGTCGTTGCTTGTCGTGAATTCCGGTGTCGGAGGAGGAGATACCGACTGAGGCACAAATACTGTCCCACTCGAACTTGGAATGTCTCCAGTTTGAGTGTATCCGAGGCCGAACTTATTTGTTTGACCAAGACCAAGAAGCCTGTCCAACTTACTCCTTCCAGAAGAGAATCGCTTTAAGTCATCCTTTAGTTGGCGTATGGTCTTTGTCATTTCCATTTTTCCTGTCGAGCCTCGCCGTAGAGCTTCAAGAAGTAATTCGCTTTGTCCACCATTTCTCATGTTCTTTCTCGAAAAGCTCATTGGACTCTTGAAGGGAAACATTTGCTTTGGCTAAGTTATCCCTTTCCACTTCAAGAGCGTTTGAGAGAGAAGTTGCCCTTTTTACTTCTTCTTCGAGATCCTGCAATCTCCCTCTCAACTCCGGTTTTGCTTTGCCAGTTTCTTTGAATCCCTCAAAAAGTTATGGTAGGCAAGAGCAAAATCTTCACCTTCAGAATTACTCGATTCATCGTCCGTTGCAATCTTTTCAACATGGGAGGAGTTGGACAAGGAATCGGATGTACTTGCCATTAAGCACATGAAGGGTGAAGATGTGGACGCGTGGAATGCTGTCGCGTTGTCTTCTTCATCACTTGAGGATGACTCATTTGACGTTGAGTTGTCATCCCAAGTGACGACTTGCATCGCTTTCTTCTTTGCCGGATTCTTGTTGGGACACTCCGTTGCAATGTGGCCGTAGCCTCGACATTTGAAGCACTGTACTTGTCCCTCTGAACTTTTCTTATCCTTTGAGAAGTTCTCTTGCTTTCTTGACTTGTAGCTTGAAGAACCCTTGCCTTTCTTCGACTTTCCGAAGGATGGAGTTTTGCTTGAATTACCCCTTCGAAAGTTGCGGCGAAACTTCCTTGTCAAGAGAGCGAGCTGCTTCTCAAAGTCCTCCATAGATAGGTTCTCGTCATCGTCCGAGGAGGATGAATCCGCGTCTTCTTCTTTGTTGTTTTCAATGCATAACCTGAAGACTTAGAAGAGGATGCCTTTCCAGAAGAATAGTTAGTAGGAAATGTCATTTCATAAGTTTGTAATGCACCAACTAATTCTTCTACACGCATTTCGTCCGGGTGTTTAATTGTTTCAATGGCTGCGACCTTCGGGCGAAATCGTTCAGGAAGAGTTCTTAATATCTTTTCTTACAACTTTAAATTCTGGAATCTTCTCTCCCAAGTTAGCACATGAGTTTACGATGTCTTGCAATCGTGTGTAATAGTCAGTGAAAGATTCATTTTCTGCCATAGAAATAGAGTCAAACTTGCTCGTAAGCATTTGCAGTTTCTGAATCTTCACAAGGTTAGTTCCCTCATGCGTAACTTGAAGAACATCCCAGATTTCTTTCGCAGTCTCACATGCCGAGACGCGAGAGAACTCTGTTTGTGACAAAGCATTAAATAGAGCATTAATTCCCTTGCCATTGTAAGAAGATGAATCAATCTCTTCCTTGGTCCATTTCGACCTAGGTTTTAAGGTGCGAACATCAGAAATAATTTCAGTTGGATTAGACCATCCTAATTCAATTGATTGCCACACCCTTTCGTCGATGGAAATTAAAAAGGCTTTCATCCGTACTTTCCAGTACGCATAATTTGTTCCATCAAAGAAAGGGGGTCGATTGATGTTTCCACCTTCAACCATTGTTTACAACCCTATTCCCGCTCTGATACCACTTGTTGGGTTATATGTAATAAGGATCTAAATAGGGGAAAAAACACCTAGAGGGGGGTGAATAGGTGTAAACAATAAACACTCAAAAAATCATTGCGCAATAAAACCCAATGCGGAAAAATAAATGAACACGCAAGATTTTTACGTGGAAAAACTCCAAACCGGAGTAAAAAACCACGGGACCGATAACACGGCGAAATCCACTAGAATTAACACACGTACAAGGTGATATAACGTACTCACAGACGACTCAACCTTTTACCATACGCTCCTAGTAGATCTTCTCCGCTCGCTCCACGACGCTTCTCGAATCCACGATCTGCGCCCAACGCTGAATCCACAGCGTCCAACGTCGAGTCCACGACGTCCGACCGAATCCACGGTCTTCACCCAGTAGCACGCTTCGAATCCACGAACGTACCTCGCTCCGAATCCACGAGAGCGGTTGCACCTTGAATCCACAAGGCCACGCGAGTCCACGCGCCGATTTAGGGTAAATCGTTGTTTTTTTGGGTGGTGATGATCCGCCGAATACTTAGATTAGAAATAGATCGGAAATACCATCTAAGTATTCATTGATTTGATTCTACTCAAAATCTGAGTTTGGAAAACCTAGAATCAAATCAATCAATATAGATGAAGAAACATAGAATTAATCTATTGATTTCCTTTCTTCTCTATATGTGGATTTTTCTCTTTCGGTCGTATTTTTTCGGATTATTGGATTACCCTAGAAAATGAATAAAGGGTCTATTTATAGGTTAGAAACCATTGGAAGAAGATAAGGATCAAAAACTAACCGTTTCTGGAAATTTTCAGGACGGCGATCCGGATCGGATTTACTGCGATCCGGATCGTCGTAGCGTGAAAGACAATTCCAGAAAACCAAGGGTTCGGGATCCGGATCGCAAGGTCCGATCCGGATCGTTCATACAATTCACCAAAATCCCATGTTCGGGATCCGGATCGAAAATGGCCTTTGATCCGGATTGGATTTGCCAATGAACAAGTACCCTTCGGGATCCGGATTGGACTGTCTGATCCGGATCCTGAACATGTCCCATGTCCAGTTTTTGATTTTTATGCAATAAAAAATTCTTCCAAGTGTTTCTACACTACAAGAAGTATTCGGATCACCAAAAATCTTTAGTTAAACATACCTGATCCTTTTGAATTCTTCTTTCTTGAGATTGAGGTATATGATCCAAAGTTCTTTCATCTTCAATCTTCAAGACTTAATACTTTCACGAAATACGCCAACTCAAATTCCGTAACATACTATGAGACAATCTTTAAATTAGATAAATTCATCCTTCCTGTGGGTAGAGACACTACATGTATAGAATTTATCTACTTTAATAATAAGACTAGCAAAAAACTAATTCATAAATAACTAGATTTTTTTATCTGTGGGTATACGAAAACTTGTTATCTAGAAATTTATTCCACTATCCTATTCCAGTCAAAAAATTAAAAGATTTATAATGTAGTAACCCCAATCCCCGTGCAGCTTTACCCATGACCCATGGTGTGGAACACCTATTAATGGTGTGTCGGACCCGCAACGCGTCAAATGGACGGGTTGGACGGACTCTGTGAGGCTTCTGGATTGAGCCTGCCTTCTGGCTATTTTCGTTAGATTTTAGGAAGGGTTTCAGGCTAATTCGAGGCCGGATTTAGGTTCAGCGCGGAAAAACGTCGAAAATCGGCTATTTACTCATGTTTTTCTGAGTCCGGATGCCCAAAAACGAACACCCGAAAATTTTCTGCGCATTTTGGTGCATAGGGGAAGCCGTGGACCGGCCGAATGCTACGTGGCAGCCGCTGATTGGTCGGCGCACGTGGCGCGGTCCACAGAGAAGAAGCGCTGGTGCATGGACCGGGCGCGGGGGACACGTGGCAACCTCGGATTCGCGGGCTCACGCGGCGCGGTCCACGGCGTCGAGCGGGATGGCGCATGGACCAGGGCGGGCCACGTGGCAGCCTGTGAGTGGTCGGCTCTGGAACGCGTGGTCCACGCATCAGGGGAGCAGGCGGGCCAGGTGGGGGTAGGCAGGGCAGGTGGCCGCCATACGCGGGGCGCCACGTGGCGCCCGGCGATTGGCGGGCGCCACCCACCCCACGCACCCCGGTCGGGCCACGTGGCGGGAATCCACTGGCCCCACACACGCTGTCCACTGTTCGGGACACGTGTCGGGGCCAGGTTGATTCGGGCGCTGCGCGATGGGCTCCCGTGGGCGCATTTTCGGCGCCCGAAAGATTCGGGCGCCCGAAAATTCGGCCCAAAGCCCATTAAGTGGGTTTTTTGGGTTTTTTTGAGTGGGCCTATAAATAGGCCACTCTCTTGGGCCTTTTAGCTCTTTTTCCCGAACTCCCCTGCGACAGAGCCCTTAAGCTAACTTGTTCTTCATCTTGTGCTACATCTCTTGGAGGAGTTTAGGAATTTTTGGAGGCCGCGGCATCGACGTCTTCGGCGATTCGGCGCAGTGCGACGTTCTTTCTTCGGCGGGCCTTTTCGTCGTGTTTCGGTCCGCTAGGTCCCCAGAGCTGCTCCGAAGGAATTTTTCGACGATTTTCACGGCATCGGTTCACGAGAGGTACATCTCCATTTTTCATGTTTTCCACTCCTCTCAGATTTTAGTTTTTATTGGGGTTTTGGGGACATATTTGAACCTTTTTCTGCTGGTGATTTTCCTGGACAGCAGAGCTTGTCGGATTTTTATCTCCGCACTCGGTTATCGGACTTTGACATGTGAGGACTCGATCGACTTATACGCTTCGTGAGGATCGCCGCCGTATTTTTATTGGAATTTTTGGAGATTATCTCGCAGGTGGTATTTAAGCATTTTCTGGACTGATTTTTACAGTAGTGTTGTGATTGTGGGAAATGTTGCTTACCGCGATGTTTGGGCCGTATCTTTGTACCCAAGAGGAGTTTTCTGGTGTTTTTGGACTTGTGAGAATCGTGGGAATCCGAGGATTATCCCCGTTCAGTTTCAGCGTTTTTGGACCTTGGATTGATGCGCACTTCTAGGTGGGTTGCTTCGTCTTCAAAATCAGTGGACGGTTCATTAATTCTATTGTGTAGTAAACATGCATGATTGTGAGATGTGTTCGGAAGCATGTTAGAGAGAGAGAGTTGATGCTCCTTGTGTTGCTATTATGATCATGTTGATTATTGCTTCCTAATTATGTTAAATTAAATGTTATTATTGGGACTTGACCTAGCACCCTGTCATATGATGCATGTCAAATAGACTAGTAGAAAACTCCAACTTGGGCTAGTTTATTTATACTTTAGACACTCCCACATATTTATTCTTTCACCTGGACTTAGAGTTTCCTCGCCCGGGTAGTGAGCCGAGTGGTCGGGTTGTCGTGGGATGCATGTTACACTCGTGCCTGGGGGCCGAGTGGAGTCTGGTAGCTATGTTTAGATCAGTACTTGTCCTGGGAGCCGTCTGAGTCGACAGTGGGTCCCGGCTGTGTGGATTTCCAGCCAGTGAGTGAGAGATGAGATGTTGATTACTGTCGATCTTATTGATCGTGGATTTGGACTATAGCCTGCATGAGCCACATTGGAGCTCGACAGAGATGCGCGGATACTTTTCTCGGTGGGGTCGTGCCCCTCGAGTGCCGCTCCGGAGCTAGGCCTGTTACTTTGCTATCGTGACTTGTCGATGCAATCCTTCTGGCTGGGCCCTTTTTGGGGAGTCACGGACGCCCTACGTAAGTCCAGTCCTCCGTGGATGTAATGGCAGTAGGTGGGCGCAGGTTTGACTAGACCCTATGTGGCAGTCAGTGTAGATTGGGTGATTGTATTTTTGAGAGATAGTAGATGCATCATGTTCCATATGTACCACCCTTTGAGCATTTAGATAGAGGCATTGTAGCTGTAGAGTTATTTCCAGCCCTTTTCTTTTCAGTCCTGCATTTGTTACTTTATGCCTCTAGTAGACTTAGTGGGCAGACCGTCGGGCTTGTTGGCGGTACCCACTGAGAACTACGTGACGGTGTAGTTCTCACACCCATGGTTGGTGACTTTCTCCAGGGACCCCTTGTCACGCCCCGAGTTCAAAAACCAGTGTATAATTTTTTTTTTTTTTTTTTTTAAATCAGAGTTGCAAAAACAGCCAGGGCAATGACAGACCGCCACATATATAGAAGAGTCCCAATCCCCTATGGAATTGAGCCTTTTCTATATATGCACGGCTAGCTTGGCAACAACATCAGAGTACTAACTATGTACAACTCTAAACAAATATTACAAGTTAACTTTACAACTATCTTTACAAATATACAACTGAAATACAATTTCCTTTCTCTCCACATCTATTACATAACTTTTCGGCTGTCCAGGGTCAACCTCTATATCGATACCTCGCCAATTCGTCCCGACATCCCAACACCCGCTCGACGTGAAAAACAGTCACCCGAGGGTGTGAGACACACCGGAGTGTATCCCAGTGGGCACGACGAGCCGAGAAATAGCAGATCGTACCTACTGGTATACAATACTAGAGGATAGTAAAAAGTCACAGAGGTTAGAATAAATAGTTCAACTACATGGAGATCAACAGATATATATACTCATGAAATCACAGGTAGGATAAGCAACTCCATAATCATGATACTATAAGTAAAGGCATCATATCAAGTCTCGACATGTATAGGTGGATCATAAAACATCCAATCAAGGAATCAATAGAAATATAAAAGCTATGCATCAATCACAAGAATATCAAGTACCCAATCAATGCCACTTTTGGCCACAAGGGCCTCAGGCTAACTGCCATGGAGCATATGACCTCAGGCAACAACCACTTTTGGTCATTGGGGCCTCAGGCAACAACCACTTTTGGACACCCAATCAAGCTATCATAACCCCACAAGGCTCACGGGTCAATCAGACCTCTCTACCGGTAAAGAACACCGTGACGGTGGCCAAACCGTCGGTGTGCGCGACTGAAAGCTTGGCTCGACGGCGATCATAATGCTGATGCTCAAACCATGGTCCACTGACCAACTAGACAGCAAGAAGCCGAGGAAAATCCCCACTGGAATACAAGTATAACATGCCAAGTACTGAAGTAATCTCACCTATTTTAAACATGCAGTGAAGAATAGAGACAAGTATAGAACTATGCTAGTGACCAATCAAGCATGTCATGTGTCCAGAAAATGCATATCAACTGCTGAAGAAATCAGGATATAACTCAACATGATAAACAAGCAACTGCTGGAATATAAGCATGATATACAAGCAAGTAATAAGAGCAGGTATAGACTCCATAGCAATCATAATGCTAAAACTCAGTTCACGGTCGGTAGACCGGACAGACGGCGGAACGCCGAGGAAAATCCCCACTAGGATGCAATATCAGAATCAACTGAGTCTCACTCATATGCAAGAATAAGCAGCAACTAAATATCATGGATCGGATATAATCAGGAAGTACTGATAATCAGGTATATAACCTAGCAAATGACCAATCATGCAAGGTATAATCTCAAACAAAGGAAGACAGGTTCAATCAATCATCTAGGGTAAGCAAGAACAGGGGTCCAACCAATACCGTACACAGAGGGCCGAAATGATAAAGCCCGGACCGAAGATAACCCACCTGTCAAATTGCATGCGACTAACTGTAATCCACTGTATGCTCGAGGACCAGAGACAAATCAAGCCAACCTGGATCAAACATAATAATCAACCTCAAACTCACTAACCACAACTTAAAACCCAGATCAATTTTAAACCTCTAATTATTTAAACAATAGTGTCATTTGAGCACTGTTTTCGCTCGTTCTTTCAACTGGAAACTCATTTTAACGAGCCGTCACTTCCAGCAGGTGACTTTTAGCTTGCTGAACACCGTGCTCACCATTTTGTGACAGCACGGAACCCGAAGCAAACTTCGGGCCATAAAATTCTTTACTAACATAGCCTTAAAGCATTTTTGTTTCTCCGGGACTCCAAAATCCAAATTTAACGTGAGCATCGCGTCCAGTGACCCCGAAATAGCCAGGAATACACTGTCGCGGCTTCGCAAACAGCCTAGAACTTGGTTTGGGTCAACCATTACTTTTTAAGGTTGTTTTAACTACAACTTTTTATCCAATTATCAAACAGTAAAAGTCTGTATATCAAAGTTGCTCTAAACAATGCTGGGACACCAGTGCTCACCCTGGTTGGAACCTAGGTGTGCTGGTTCAAGCAGAACCAGAGCCATGTTTATCCAATGGTTCACATTGCTCCAAATATTTATTCACACAGTATCTGTTTGAACTGAAGTGAGCACCAAGCTCAGGAGTTTATTTGAAGCAAGTTTCATATTTACAGTGAGGCCTAATTCCATATTTTTCCTCTCTTAGGCATTTCAACAAACAGGTGGTGTGCATACTACCCACTCACACACACAAGCACACAACCCAGGTTGTTCTCTGCAACCGCAGCATCTGGGGGCTTCCCACTTGGAAGGAATTGCTCTACAGAGCTTAGGCATTGTTTCCAGCAACTTGGATTCAACCCAGCACCCCCGGATCGTCGGAGCTCAAGGTTGAAGATGACACCTTTTGCATTGAAAATTGTGACCATCCAACCGAGGGTTCTGGGGCTCAACTAATGGCACCAACAGGTGCAACTCATCTCCCTCATGCTTTCCACACCCATGCCTGGTCGACGGGGTGAGGCGGCGCAGGCGGGGCTCCAAGCTCCATTTCGAGCTTCAAGCCTCTAATGGCGAAATTCTCTAGAGGCTACCTGGAGTCCTCCAACTTGGATGGACTTGCTCCTCTGGTTCACAGGAAGCTTCCCAGCCTTCCCTCCCCGGCCGGAGTTGGCCGGAGCGCCGGCGACTGCAATAGAGCTCATTTTCGGGTCATCCAAGGTGCCTTGGGTTTCGGGCTGCATGGTTGCCATGCAACAGCATGGTTGGGGTCCTTTCGGTCCCAGCAACATTTCTGGGTAGGTGGCCGGCGTCGGAGAAGCCCGCCGGCGCCGGAGCAAGGAGTTCGGCCAACCATGAAAAAACCCGAAACCTAGGGCATTAAACTGCCACTCAACGGTTCAACCATAAATTCTAAGACTTTGCAGATTTATTCTTCATGTTCTACAGTCCTGGCACCCCAATTTTGGTGCATATTGGTCAAGCGGTTCACGAGTTCTCTCGCGGCAGAGCTCGGTTAGGTTTCCGGCGAGACCTTGCTCCCGCCGGCCAACCAAGCTGCATGGGGGATCGGGCTTGTACATGTAGCATCCCTAGGACATGGGAAATCTACTGCTAAGGGTCTCGGGTGCTAGGAACCAGTGGTTAGGGTGCTCTCACCTTGGCCGGAGTTGGTAAAGGAGGAAGAAGCCGGTTCTCGGGTCCTTCTTCACGCGCGGCCACGGGAAACTCCCAGAGTGGTCCACAGGCACCGGGGAACTCCTCAGGATCTCTGGATCAACTTAGGAAGGAGGTAGGTTCCAATCACTCTCCCTTTTCTCTCTCTCCCGAATTTACCACATTGAGGTTGTGACTCCTCGGCCAACTCCAATGCACAGGTTAAATCTGGGGAATTCAGAGGAGGTTGGTGCTTCGAATACACCCCACAGACCCTTCGTGCTCTGGCCCAGGGTAGTCCAAGAGGCATGCAACCAATAAATGCAAGATTCTTGCGCCAAACCGGGTTCACACACCACCCCAAGCCCCGAGCTTTGCTCAACAACACTTCGTGGGCTTCTTAGGTTGGCAGAGGCCCAACCAACAAGTCCCAAAAGCTCTGGCCCAAGAACACTCAAGATATTTAGAGAAAAAGCAATAATTTTATGCTTTTCACACATTTCGAGGCAATCCGAGCGTCATTTTGCGAAACGGACTTCGCCACGACGTCCGGCTCGTCGAGACCTGTCAAGTAGCGTATTTGGTTGCTTTGTTTGACGCTCAAATAAAAAGTTGGTCCATCATGTTTGACCAATTACAGCGCGTTGCACGCACTTCGATGCACACGGGTCGCCAAACGCGAAATCCGTCAGTGCCGTTGCGTTCAGAACGTCGAAATTAGCTAGGTTTCATTACTCATACCCCTATATGAATTTCCTAGACAGTGGTTTGGCCAACGGTCGCTCGAGAGGGGTTAAAATAGGGGTTACTATGCACAACTTAAGTTGTGGGGCCCACTTTTCATCGCTGATTTCTGGAAGATTCGACCGTCAAATCGTCGACAAGTGAATATGAAACTTTCATGTTTCGACGAGACAATCGCAACGGTGATCTCGGATTTTTGAGATCAAGCCCTGATCAAAAGTCGATATTTTAGGGCCACTATTGAACTACTAATTGCCTATTTTGCCATTTAAATAATCCCGAAAATTATTTAAACTTATATTTTGGATTTTTAAAATTCACGGTTACTACATCACTCCCTCCTTACAAGAAGTTTCGTCCCCGAAACTTAATACAACTAAACCTCTGGCAAATCTCAAATAGGTTCACAATAGTGACAATTAGTCACAAGGTATCAACAACTCTCAGGTTACTCATTTAGACCCAATCTGATTATTCCCCATTACAGGGCAGAGTATTTCTCAGTTCTTTCGAAAGTACATTGTCGGCCGCCAACGTGCTTACCAAAAGAAAAGTGAAATACCATAGATCTGTCGCCAACAATTAGTTGGGGACACAACTCACATCTGGAGGTACATCACATACCTCCCTACACAGTCACTATGCCAATGACATAGCCTCTACCAAGGGTCACTACCATCACGGGGTCAAGAAGGCCACCCTGTCTATCCACAAATATACCCAAATCAGGATTACCATCGGGCACACTAGCCACTGAATTATGACACGGGGTCAGAATCGACATCTTATGAAATCTCTGAGCAAACTGTAGAGCTGGTGCAGTACTAGCAGTCATCTGCTGCTGTGCCATTAATCCAACAACGACTGAATGAACCGTGGTCAATCTTTGAACCACAAGTACTGATCTGAGCCCTCTGGCTCCACTGAAACATCAAGCCCATGGTCGAAACCATGACCGCGGCCCACAACATGAACACGAAACACTTAAGCTTCAACCGCTATGCCAAACCCAGCGCTCTCTCGTGAACACAAGTCATCCTAGGGTTCGTTCCTAGCCAAACCTAGACATCGTATTCCTATTTCTCTGATACCATCTAATCTGTCACGCCCCGAGTTCAAAAACCAGTATATAAATTTTTTTTTTTTTTCTTTAAATCAGAGTTGCAAAAACAGCCAGGGCAATGACAGACCGCCACATATATAGAAGAGTCCCAATCCCCTATGGAATTGAGCCTTTTCTATATATGCACGGCTAGCTTGGCAACAACATCAGAGTACTAACTATGTACAACTCTAAACAAATATTACAAGTTAACTTTACAACTATCTTTACAAATATACAACTGAAATACAATTTCCTTTCTCTCCACATCTATTACATAACTTTTCGGCTGTCCAGGGTCAACCTCTATATCGATACCTCGCCAATTCGTCCCGACATCCCCACACCCGCTCGACCTGAAAAACAGTCACCCGAGGGTGTGAGACACACCGGAGTGTATCCCAGTGGGCACGACGAGCCGAGAAATAGCAGATCGTACCTACTGGTATACAATACTAGAGGATAGTAAAAAGTCACAGAGGTTAGAATAAATAGTTCAACTACATGGAGATCAACAGATATATATACTCATGAAATCACAGGTAGGATAAGCAACTCCATAATCATGATACTATAAGTAAAGGCATCATATCAAGTCTCGACATGTATAGGTGGATCATAAAACATCCAATCAAGGAATCAATGGAAATATAAAAGCTATGCATCAATCACAAGAATATCAAGTACCCAATCAATGCCACTTTTGGCCACAAGGGCCTCAGGCTAACTGCCATGGAGCATATGACCTCAGGCAACAACCACTTTTGATCATTGGGGCCTCAGGCAACAACCACTTTTGGACACCCAATCAAGCTATCATAACCCCACAAGGCTCACGGGTCAATCAGACCTCTCTACCAGTAAAGAATACCGTGACGGTGGCCAAACCGTCGGTGTGCGCGACTGAAAGCTTGGCTCGACGGCGATCATAATGCTGATGCTCAAACCATGGTCCACTGACCAACTAGACAGCAAGAAGCCGAGGAAAATCCCCACTGGAATACAAGTATAACATGCCAAGTACTGAAGTAATCTCACCTATTCTAAACATGCAGTGAAGAATAGAGACAAGTATAGAACTATGCTAGTGACCAATCAAGCATGGCATGTGTCCAGGAAATGCATATCAACTGCTGAAAAAATCAGGATATAACTCAACATGATAAACAAGCAACTACTGGAATATAAGCATGATATGCAAGCAAGTAATAAGAGCAGGTGTAGACTCCATAGCAATCATAATGCTAAAACTCAGTTCACGGTCGGTAGACCGGACAGACGGCGGAACGCCGAGGAAAATCCCCACTGGGATGCAATATTAGAATCAACTGAGTCTCACTCATATGCAAGAATAAGCAGCAACTAAATATCATGGATCAGATATAATCAGGAAGTACTGATAATCAGGTATATAACCTAGCAAATGACCAATCATGCAAGGTATAATCTCAAACAAAGGAAGACAGGTTCAATCAATCATCTAGGGTAAGCAAGAACAGGGTCCAACCTGTCACGCCCCGGGGTCGAAACTGCGACCCGGGCTCGCCAACAGATCCGCCACCTATGCCAAAACCCGCATAGGCGAAGCGTCTAACCTGCAAAAGATAGTACTATAGCTACACAAATATCAGAGCTGAAATAAAATGCTGTAAAATAAAATCCAATTACTATACATCATGAAATAAGGTACAATATCCATTCCTCAAATACAGATAATCATCATACAATGTCCTCAGTACAGCATCTCTCGACTATAAAAGGAGATAAACTAAAACTATAGTACATCAGTCTCTCCAAATACAAAAGATCTCTCTCCTCCAGATAAACAGTAAAAACCAGCCAACAGCTACGAGGAATCTCCAACCAGGGGATACAGCTACACTCCTCGGGTGGTAACGATCTAGCTCGTGACTCCCTCGCCCCGAACAACGACCGAAGATCAGCAACTCCAATGAGGACTCTGCAAAACAGGGGGGAGAAAAGAAGAGGAAACAACAGTGGGGGTGAGAACCACTAGTAAACCAGTAGCCTCCCCCTGTGGGTAAAGCCTCAAGCTCCGGCGTACCCACTAAGTCTACTAGAGGCAAGAAAAGGGCAGGTAGTAAAGCTGTAAACAGAACTACTGAATAAAAGGGGAAACCACAACAAGTATGCCTCTAAATGCAATACCGAAGGAAATGACGGTATGAATGCATCAGGAAACAACATCTGGCTAAATAGACCCAATCTAGTGCCACCAGTAAACTGGTACTGCCTGCTCTGCCATCACTCACAACTCACCAACTGACCGGAACCCAACACGGTCTAAAGCCTACTCCGGAGTGGCACTCGAGGGGAGCGACCCACACGAGTAAAGTATCACTGTATCAAGCATCTCTGTAACCAATATCTCACAATAGCAGGACTGGATCATGACAATGATCAAAGTGGGAAACTCCGTCCACTAATGAAACCCCGATCCGATACAATAATACTCAAAAGTGGGAAATACCATCCACTAGAGAAATCTAATACCCAATCTGATGCAATAGTAAACATCCGGTCAACCGCCCAAAGTCCGCGGTCACCGCAATAACCCCCAACCCACAATTGGGTGAAATAATCAAGATCCGGTCAACCGCCTACTGTCCGCGGTTGCCGCAATAGCCCACAATCCAACATCAAGTACACCCTATCACTGACCCTCAGGTCCCGGCTACACTATCCCAAACCTCTGCTCGAACCCGAGCAACATGACTCAAAAGTCTAAATAAAAAGGAGAAAGAAAGCAATCATGGTTTCTCCTAAGTCAAATCCCAATATGATAGTGTAGCAATAAAATAGTGGCCTATCTAGATGTCCAAATAAGCATGCAAAAGTCCTCATACAATGATGAAAGAGGGAATATATCAAATAACAGTTTCACATGTGTAACGAGTAATAAATCCACATAAATACACCCATCATGCTAAAATCATCAGTCAACTACACATGTATATGATCCCTGATCCATAATAAATTCCCAGAGTGAAACCCGCACATAAATAAGTCATTATGTCCCATCAATTAATCTATTTAATCCATTTTCATAAAATCTAGGTGCTAAAGTAGCATGTTAATTATCACTAATAAATTATTCCAATGATCATGTTCCAACAGCAATATTACCCATAATATCCCCAACATGCTATATCCACCAAATTAATCTCAGATGATAGGCTCACATTTATATCAGTCAATCATGCAGGATACTCAATCAATATGCTCAACAGTGGGGGTTTTCTAATAAACTTAGTAAGTAAGCCAGGTGTAGAGGCATGCAACAACCACCCACCTGAAGCGCTAACTGTCCGGGTCCGTACAGCTGAAAATACCAAAAACTCCAATCCTGCGCTCCAACAAGAACAGTACACCCGAAACACTCCTGGCACAACACAAAGTCCACTAAATACACTTAGGCTCTCAAATAGTGCTATTACAAATACATACAACAACAGTCCCAGAACTGTTAAATTATCACCTGCAGGAAGTGCCCAGAAAATTCCCAGAAAAATATCACGGCGATCCTCGCGTCGATAGCTTCGTAACGGTACCTTGCACGCCCAAATCAGAGTTCGGTAAGCCAAGTTATAAATTCGGCAAGGTGGTAATCCAAACATCAAACTGTGAAGAAAAACTGCACACTGTACACTGAGAAAACAGTAATTTTCACCTCGAAATAAATCTCATAAAATTCCAAGAAAAATACGAGCGCGTTCCTCGCGAAAAGTAGCCCAAAATCGACTCTTGAATCGCCTCGATCCGATGTTCCTAGGCCGAGAAACAATTCGTCGAAGGTACCGCTGTCCAAACACCCAAACAGCAAAAGAGGGGGTCAGAGATGTCTCGGGAAACGTGCCAAAAGTGCGAAACGGAGCGAAGCGATCAACACAAAAATCGAAGCCTTACCTCTTAGGAACACGCTGTCGAAGAAATCGTCCAAAAACTCCTCCTGGTTTGCTCACAGTGAATTTCTGACTGAACTGCGACGGTAATGGGCCGAAATGGGGCGAAAACCGAGGCGAACTGTAAAAATGATATCGCCGTTGCCGAGCTTCCAGGAATTCTGAGAATCCACCACGAGATCAAGGGCATCAAGAGGAAAATCTTTCATAAAGAACTCACCCTCCCATTCTCTCTCTACAGCTCGGAAAAAGGAAAGGAAATGAGGGAAGTGGGCTGCCTTATATAGGCCCACCAAAACAATTCCAATAATACCGGGGTGTCCCCGGTTTCGGGCGCCCGAAACCTTTGGGCCCCGAAACCGGGCCCGCACAGTAGCCCGGCCCAACCCGGCCCAACCGCGCACCGGATCCGGTCGGACCGCACGCCCGTCCGACCCGCTCCCCGCGCCGACACGTGTCCACGAACACAGAACAGCGGATCCGACCGCTCCCCTCGCGCCGCGTGGCGCTCCACGGTCAACGCAGCCGTTGGCGCCAGCCAATGGCGGCCGCCACGTGGCGCACGCGTGCGCCACGTCGGCGCCGTGGCCGCCACGCCCGCCGGCACCGCCGCCTGCCGCCTGCCGCCTGCACCGCTGCCGCCCGTACGCGCACAGTAGCTCGCCCAATCCTCGCTCGCCACGTGTCCAAGGCATAACTTTGCTGAACCCGGTGCACAACAACCTCAAACACCGAACCAATCCGAGGCCGCCACGTGGCGCACCCCGGTCCACCGTGCACCGCGCACCGTCCGCGCCTGCCACGCACAGTGGCGCGCCCAATCCCCGCGCGCCACGTGTCCCACCTTACGCTCAAAGCACCCGGTGCACCCGACTTCATGCACCGAACCAACCGGAAGATGCCACGTGTTTTCCCGCCCAGTCCACCGTGCACCCCACAGCTCCGTAGACCGGGACCAGTGAGCCACCCAATCCAGTCATGCCACGTGGCACCCCGCTCTGGTGCACGCCGGCGCGTGGACCGCGCGCCTGCCCGCGCCCCTGCCCGCGCGCTGCGCGCTGCCCGCGCCTGCCCGCCGCCGTGCTGCCGCCTGCCCGAGGCCGCGCCGCCGCTCTCCGCCGCTGCCCGCCGCCGCCGGCCGCCGCCGGTGATCGCCGGAAGTACTGTTCCGGTGAACAGTAACCCGAGCTCCGAATTGACAAGTGGGTAGTCCATTTTGACCGTTTTCGCGCGCTGAATCCGAATTTGACGTCCGTTTCGCCAAATTCCAACTCTAAAAATTGCCGAAGGCACCCGAAATGCGTTCTTAGTCCAAACTTCGTGCGGAGCCCAATTTAAATATCCGATTCGCGCGAAACCACTTCTAAACCCTCCACGGGGTCCTCCGATCACTCACATGATCCATTTGGGCCCGAAGTACAACTCTTGTGCCCAATTATGCCCTAAACACCTCCAACACACCATGTAGGCCTCCAACAGCCACCCCAACGCACTGTAGCAGCTCTGCGGAGATCCGGGTCATCACATCCTCCCCCACTAAAAGAAAGTTTCGTCCTCGAAACTAAAGTCGTTCCTCAACTCGGAATCTCAACCAAATAAAGGGGGGGTAAACATCCAATCATCCACCACTCAAGCTCCCAAGGCTGACAAGTACCTCCTCCAAAGGCGCGATGCGGTCCTCGGGTCTCCATCTAGAACAAAATAAAGGCGGGCACTCCAGAAAAACCGCACCAACTCAACCAAGTGCAGCTGGGCTAACCGCTCGAGCTACCAAGTAATCTGCATCGGTACAAGCCTCCGCTCTTCCCAGGGCCTCAGATAATCCAACCACAAGTCCATCGGCACAACAAGCTCGATCCAAGTACCTCTGTACTCCCGGCATCCAATATAAGTCCTCCAACTGATCACGTAAACTCTGATCTCTAATCCAAAAACCATCAGGGTGTAGAAACACCTCCCCCAACTCTCGGGCATCAGCACACAACTGTAAGCAGTCGAAAGAACCAGATCGCAAATCAATCTTCGAGAAGATCCCGTACCCTTGCAGCTGGTAAATCCAATCCTCCAGGTTCGAAAAATACCAGCTCCAGACGATCACTTCATCACATCCCGGGAGTTGTGTCCTCAACTCCCAAACCAGTGACATGCTAGGCAACTCCGAAAGGAAAGGAGCCCTGACCAGGAGGGAGGGGTCCTCGCCCGGTCGCTCCCGAATCTTGACCATCCGAGCGAACCATTCAGCCGCGGTCTATCATCCAAAGATTCCTCAGTGACATCATCATACGCCACATCTGCCTCGACAGTCCACACAGCGCCAGCTGCGGAGTCAACAAACACAACCCCAAATAGCTCTCCTGCTCCGGGTATCCGCCACCACAGTGGCCCTATCGGGGTGATATTGGATGCTTGCCACAAATCCAACTGTAACTTCATAGCTACTATGGGAGGCATCACTGTATCACACAAATCCATCTCCCAACACTGGCGATGCTGAAATCAGGGCTGGTATCAATCTCATCACCAATTCGTCAAGCTCTGCTGGCACTATCCGGCTCACAAGCTCCTCACCTCAACAAATAACTGCCGGTCTCAGCCATTCTCGCATAGCATCCATTTTGGCTGGATTTCCACCATCGCCTCTTATGGCTAGACTCAGTGATCCAAGATGATATGCTCTCGAAGCTAAAACTCGCGCCACAACAACTTGGCACACAGCTTCTTCCTAATAAACCTTGTTACACCATCTACAAGTACTCCACCAGCTCTAAACCATACAGAGATGGGGTAAAATCAAAATATCCCAGAAGAATATCTCCAATAATTCTTCCAAGTGCAGCTGGAACACACAATTCTTCAAATCCTATGGACGACAGGGCATTAGTCAAACCATTTGTCCTCACTGTACTCATGATGCCCCTACCGGGTCCAGAACACCAACTTGGCGGGATACACAACTGTATGACCCCAAGAAGACACCTGCATCCCAAGCAGACCACTATCGGGGTATAACTCCATCAAAGGTCCTAAATAACATCCAGACCTGCCTGCGGTCACCCCACACAAGGACCCTCACTGTCCTGTGCCAACGACGTGGCACTAGATCGAACAGACCCTCGATCCATCAGCTCCTGTGACTGCGCCATCAGATCTGTCAGCTCTACAGGTGGTATCCAATGAGGTGCTATCGGGGTTGGCGTGGTTCCCTGAACCACGTCAACCGCAATCTCAATCTCCCTAATCGACGGCATTATCATCAGCTTAGGTGGGATCACACCCGGGATCTCACGATCGATAACAGGCATATCCTTGCGTCCCGGTGCCGCCGTAAGCACCTCTCGCATTGTCACAGCAACCTGTGTGCTCTGACTGTCTCAATGAACAAGTCCCTAATGTCTGCTTGCAGAAGATCATAACCTTCTCTCTTCGCAGTCACACACCATGTGGCACTGTGCCAACAATCCCACGCACTGGGTCAAACACTGACCAGGTACAACTACCAATAAGTTTGCCGATATCACTTGAGATCTCAACTGCACTGGACATGATCCACAAGCCTCCCCCACATGCACCACCCCAACAGGAATCTGTACCTCTAGTGCATGTGGTAATAATTCTACCTCTAGTCCATGCAGGAATGCAACATGCTCTAACTCTGACTGCTGTGATGAAATCACACCTGCGACGACCCGGTCCACTGCCTTGGCGCCCTCCACCCAGGCAGCACAGTCTCAACCGCTCAATGCAGGTGGTCGTCACTTAATCTGCCAGAAAATCAAGGCTATCCACAAAAGGAGTACAATTCTCCGCCTTACTCACACTGAGGCGAGGAATAAAGCCCTTCGCAGACAACAATCCACGCTACAAGAAAATTTACAAATTGTGGCGAAACTAATGGCCACAATAAATGACAAATTGGTCACAAAATACCTATTGTGGCCAAATTAGCTTCGCCACAACGTCGCCACAGTAGGAGCGTTACAAAAGGTTATTGTGGCCAAAATAATAATTCGCCACAAAAAGTATTAATAATTTGCGGCGATAGTATTCGTCACAAAACTTCTAACCTCCTCTACAAAAAGTTACCATATCGCTACAGATAGTGATTAAAATAATAATTAATATTCTGATATTTTGTGGCCAAAATTACTGTTGGCCACAAAAGACATCATATAATTTATGACCAAATATTAAATTGGCCACAATATGTGGTGTAAATATAGTGGCGAAATTAAGTAGTCGGCCACAAATAATATTGAAAGTATTGTGACAAATTTATTTGATGGCCACACATAATGCCACACATTTGGTGGCCAAATATTAAATTGGCCACAAAATATAGTGTAAATATAGTGGCGAAATTAAGTAGTCGGCCACAAATAATGTTGAAAGTATTGTGACAAATTTATTTGATGGCCACACATAATGCCACACATTTTATGGCCAAATATTAAATTGGCCACAAAATATAGTGTAAATATAGTGGCGAAATTAAGTAGTCGGCCACAAATAATGTTGAAAGTATTGTGACAAATTTATTTGATGGCCACACATAATGTCACATATTTTATGGCCAAATATTAAATTGGCCACAAAATATAGTGTAAATATAGTGGCGAAATTAAATATAGTGGCCACAAAATTTATTTGACTGGAACAATATTTGGCCACACTATATTTACATCACATTTTGTGGCCAAATATTGTTCCAGTCACTGTAAAGTTTTCAAATTACATATATTGTGGCTATTTATTATTTAGCCACAGAAAATTTGTAGTACTAATTTAAATAGAAAAAAAATAAATTTTACACATTATTACTGCACAATAATAGTTGAATACTACTCAATCAGGATTTAAACATAACATCAATCACAATAATCAAGATATGTTCAACAAAATACAGAAATCAAATATATGTTCAACTGACATAATCAAAATAAACTAACAGTTAATCGTTTACATTAGAACAAAGATAATAAAAATTCTACGCTAAAAGTAAAATGAAATTCTTGAGATGATCCAATTCGGAAATATTGAGCTTCCAAGGTTTAGTCCTGTAGAATAAAAAAGAATAATGATAAGAATTATGCATATATATTATCTATTTATTTTATCAAAAAAGTAAAATATATTACTAATTTATACTCCAACTTACCTTTCTTGTCGATGATGGCTGAATAGGCACAGGCAATCCCATTTGTGAAAGTTGTTCCATCATATTACGCATTTGAGAATTCATCTCGTCACGCATCTGTGCTTGCATTTCAGCAATTCGTGCCTCAGCTTCTTTCTCCTTTGGCTCATCCGCTCCTCAGCTTCTTTCTCCTTTTGGCTCATCCGCTCATCCATTTCAGCAATTCGTGCCTCAGCTTCTTTATCCCGTTGGCTCATCCGCTCCTCCACCTCAATTTGAATTCGTGTTGCCATTTCTTTTTCCATCTCTGCTCGTACTTGCGCACGAATCCTTTGTCCTCTAGAACCACCACTTTCAATAGGAGTAGGACCTCGGCCCATACCACGAATGTAGCTCGATCGATGACCAAGTGCTAATGTATATGCTTGTTCCGTGGACAGGGTGTTTTTTCCATAATTTTTTAATTGATCATCATGAAGTTCTTTCATCCGCTCATATGCATCTTCAGCATCTTTATCAACCCAACTGCCATCTCTCTTCCTCCTCACCTTCTCCCACAGTCTCATATATTCGGGCTTTTCCTCTCGCTCTATCATTTGCTCCGATGTAAAGTTTTCTGTAGGGTTCCTCTGTTAACGAACATAGAAACTATTTTAGATAATAATTACACTTTAAAAATAATAATGTAAAATTATCTCCAATGTAAAATTAATAGGCTATTAGATGAAAAGAAGAAATTACCATATAATGTATAGTCCTAGCAATCGACATTGTACCCACACGCGCAACCATAGTTTGTTTGCTTCTGTTTGCATGGTTTGCCTCACTAATACGCTATTAATTTGAGAAAATAGTTAGTAAATCATATATATATATATATATATATATATATATATATATATATATATATATATATATATATATATATATATATATATATATATATAAAATAAAAAAAATAAAATATATTTAGAACTATAAAATTCTTTGTTACCTTAAACTTTGGATCGTTCCAATAGTTAATAAGCCAGTTCCAATCCTCTTGATCAATTTCCTCCGGACAATGCGCTCGCCTTTGTTCATCAGTCTTATACTTTTTGTAATGAAATTTATACAAACGATGACGCCATGCATTGAAATGATGACGAAGTTGTTGCACAATAACACCAAGAACATGAACCTCGTCCGGAAGGGCAAATTTTTCCTTTAAAATAGTAGTATAAATATAAAAAGAACAAAAACAAATAAACAAATAATTAGTAATATAGTAACTATAAAAGATTTTATTTAAAACAAAGTAAAAAGAGAAAATCCTAATAAATACTTACATGAACAAGTTGAACCATCTTATCAATTGTATAAGTAGGGATTTTACTCCACTTATCAACATTCAATGGCGCATGTTGTTTGACTATTTGAGATGTCTCCGTGATGAATTGTTGGGCATTGTCACCAACTACTCGTCGTAGGTCTGATGGAATCTTTAACGGTGGTTTGGTCGTCTCAGTTGATTTTCTTATTTTGGCCCACTTTATACCCATAGTCTTTCCACGTGTTCTCTTTCTATTAGTACACGAAGCTGACATAAAACAATAAAATTCGTTATTTTATAAAATAACAAATATGAATATTAGCTATATTTTCAAAAAATAAATAATTTGTATGGAATTGAAAAGAATGTAAATAAGTTTTAGAAAGAAACTATATTGCTCTAAGTAATTAGTAATACCAGCACTACTCCCATTGATTGCATTGTGTGAATCTGTTGATAGACGATCTGCTCGAGGTTGTGGTATATTAGATTCCATTCGTGGGTGATGCTCCCCAGACTCTTCATTTGATGGTGTTGGATTGGCCTGTTGAGATACAGTGGCCTGTTGAGATACAGCCCGACTCCTACTATTTCCGTGTCTTGCTCTGCTCGTCATTTTATCTGTAAAAAAAATCATTAGAAAAATATCAATTGTAGATTAAGAGAACAAAAAATATAATTGAAGTTTATAGAGATAGAAATATTTTTTATAGAAAGAATTATAAAAAGGAGAACATATAATAAAAAAAAGTATACAAGACAACTTACCGCAGACAATATCATACCAATTAATCGTGCAATCCTATTCATCTTCGGCATCTTCCATTTGTTCATCCCCCTCTACGTCTTCACCAACTAAAGTTTCATCTTGTGCGATTTGTCCTATTTCTTCGAACAATTGATGATCTTTATTGATAATAATGCTATCAACATCATTTCTCCTCAAAGAAGAAA
Source organism: Tillandsia fasciculata (assembly GCA_029168755.2). Lineage (NCBI taxonomy): Eukaryota > Viridiplantae > Streptophyta > Magnoliopsida > Poales > Bromeliaceae > Tillandsia > Tillandsia fasciculata. The sequence goes on along the minus strand of JAQOTM010000204.1, from coordinate 286,099 downwards.
TGACATCATCACTACTAGCAATATATTCTGGTAATGAATTAGAAGTTATATTCCTTTCCATATCAACTTGTTCCAAAATAAGTTCTTCATCATCAATTGACTCTTCATCAGTGATAGGAAAATTATAGAAGTTTCGAGGTGTTGTCTTGATAACCAACCGCCAATCAGAATTTTTATTATCTGCTACGTAATAAACTTGTTCCACTTGACTATATGAAGTACTCATCAATCCGAAAGGATTAAAGCCATCACTTGCTAATCCTAACCGAACATTACGTGGATCAGAAGCAAAGGAAGGATGCAATTCATCAAACGACTTCCATACCAAGGAATCTGCTGGATGCCTTAAAATTCCATCATCATGTCGTTTTTCTTTATGCCATCGCATTTCAGAAGCTGTCTTGGAGGACATATACAATCTTTGTAATCTTGGTATGAGAGGAAAATAACGCAAAGTTTTTTCAGAAATCTGTTTTCCACTCTTCATTTTTCGACCATGAGTATTATTTTGATCATCAGCACCATATTTCCACCTAGAAGTTTGGCATACTGGACAACTTTCATATTTTTCATATTCTTTCCAATAAAGAATACAATCATTTTTACATGCATCAATTTTAATATAATCCAAACCTAGATCCCGAATATACTTTTTTGCTTCATAATAATTTTTCGGAAGTGTTTCACCAGAAGGAAGTGCCCTTTTCTTCAATTGGAGTAGCGCAGTAAATGATTTATCGCTCCAACCATGAAGGCATTTAAGTTGTAATAAATTTACAATATACTCCAACTTAGAGAACTCTTTACATCCAGGATATAATTCTTGTTTTGCATCCTCTAATAATTGGTAAAATCTTTTTGCAGACTCATTTGGTTCCTCCAAGTTCAAATGCACAGAGTCATTTATATTTTCAGATGGATTCAAATCTTGTAAAAGTTCATGCATCTCATCACTACTCTCCTCTTCACTCTCTCTGTTATCATTATCGGTGCTTTCGCCACTCTGATCTGGGTGTTCTTCCCCATGGCACGACCACCATTTGTAATCCTTTAATATCCCATGCAAGATAAGATGCCCAAATACAACATCTCGAGTTTGAAAAGCACCATTGACACATTTATAACAAGGGCACCGAATTTTATCTCCTCTCGCCGCATGTGCAAATGCAAAGTCAAGAAAACTATTCACTCCTGTTATGTATTTCGAATCTTGCCTATTAACCATATCCATCCAAGTCTTATCCATCTTAATATTTATATATCTGCAGTATATTTAGATATTATTAGATGTGACTTCGAAATTACCATTTATTTTAATTGTACAATCAATTATAAATTATTTGTGGTAATACAATAAATTTCTAATTTGAATTACTATTTGTTTTATTTGATTTAAATTTGAACTCAAGTTTTATAATTATTTGATTCAAAAAAGAACTCAAGTTATAATTGTACAATCAGGTATCAATTATTTGTCGTAATTCAATCAATTTCTAATTTGAATTTTTTAAAAATACTATATTTCAAATCAAACTTAAAACTTGATTACTAGGACAGGGCCCAAATACAAAGTTGGCCATTTAACTCTTAAGGTCCAAAAAGACTTTTGTTGCTACAATTAATGATACACTTGATAAACTTGAGATCTACTATGAGCATCATGCATAAAGGGGACTGAGAAAGACTGTGCTCACCTGAGTCTTGCCGGAAAGTGGCCGGAGAGTTGGCCGGAGCAACACCACTCAAAGCACAAGGCAAGGGTTGAGGCAATTGGGTTAACACCTAGTGCCAAACACCTGTAAAGTGGAGCACTGGTTAGAGGAATGTCCCAGAAGAGATTTTGCCGATTTACGGTTCGGGATCCAATTCCCGCTCAACGAAAAGCATCGGACCTCCAACAAAAGATTTAGAGATCATGTGCACACTGCATAAAGCAGCTAGTATGGTCACAATTGCATTTAGGCCCCCGGGACTTTACCAATTTGCATTAAAGCATGCAATTTCATGCTATTTTCGCTTGTATTTAATTTTGGAATGCTATTTTAACGAACTGACACCACTAGCAGGTGGCTCTCGACTTGCTGGACACCGTGCTCACCTTTTGGAAGCAACGTGGAACTCGAATAAAACTTTGGGTCAACAAAACTTATGCAAATAAGCTTAAATTGGCTAAGATTGCTAATTACCATATCTTCACTTGACCAAACCCAAATTTTGGGTGAGCATCATGCTCAGAGGGTCGAAAGAACTCAGAGGCTCACCATGAGGGTGCAGCTAACCTGCTGGAACAGCATAGGGGCCATCTAGTGCTCAATTAGGCTTGGCTTACTCGATCTTCTTAACCACTCAGTCTTTGGCTGAAGTCGGGTGAGCATCAAGCTCCTGGGATCTTGAGGACACCAGGGCTTGCTCTAACAAAGCTACAAGGGTGCTGGAACAGTGCAAAAGGCCACATAGCTTAGGCTAGGGCTTGGCATGAGGAATCCAACAATCCACCAGATCATTTTTCAAAATAACTTGAGCAGAAGGTTCCTAGGATCATGTGGAGTAATTTTATAAATTGCTGGATGCTTTTAAGTGGCTAAAACCCATTTGATCTCTCTCGGGCATTTTCCCGAACACATGGTGGGCAACTTAGCACACAACACACTACAAGGGCATTAATGGTGGATCCCTATACAAGGGTTCTGGGCCTCCAGAACAAGCACCTGTAGGTGCTACTGGACTCTAAGAAGCTTGCCGAAAGCATGGCCGGCGACGAGACATGGTGGCGGCGGCGGCGGAGCGCTCATGGCCGGAACAAACATCAATAATGGTGGAATCATCACAGGCCAATATGGGTTGCATGCAAGGGTACCCATGGCTCTGTCTCGACATGCTGAAGCAAACTAGGCAGGTGGCCGGCAGCAACAAGCGGCGGCGGCGGCGGCGGCGGAATCTTCGGGCGAACCCGAGATAACCCAAGCTAGGGCATCAAACTGCGAAGCGCACGCTAAATGAAAAGCTATGAAATTTCTTGGGGAGGTTCCTTAGGCCCTACAGAAGTTTCCCATGATTTTGGTTTCGAAGCTGAGCCATCGGGTGCGGCCAACGGCTTGGGCGGAGCAATATCGGTTTCCGGCGGGTGCAATTTCCCCGCCGGCGACCGGGGGCATTCCCAACTTCGGGGTTCGGCTGGGAGGTTCACCAAGAGGTAATGGATATACTCAGGAGGCCTAGGTAGCAAAAAAAATAAAAACAACAAGACCTCACCTTCGCCGGATCCGAGGAAGAAGACGATGTTCTTCCCAGCGTCGCGCGACCACGACGGTGCACAGCCCACCTCAGAATGCCTTCTGGATGAAGAACACCACCACAGAGAGATCCAGGCACAGTTTATAAGGTTTCGGTGCTCTACCTCTCGAACAACCTTGGAAACAAGAATGCTCCAAGAATAATCCTTGCTTTTCCGGCGACCAGGGATGGCGGCCGGCGGCGGGTGGTGCACGGGAAAGGTTGCAGAGGAAGAGGAGAGGGCGAACGTGGGTCTGCGGTTACTTGGAGGGCTGCGGCTAGGGTTCCTCGAGTAACCTAAGTTACTTATAGAACTTGGCAACAAATGCAACTAAGTCGCCGAACTTGCATCCATTAGATCTAGGTCCTTTGCTGTAGAACAAACTCACAAAGAAGTCCCTCTTGTACAAGTTTGGAGCAATTCGACACATAAAATATAGGGCTTTTATACAAATTACTGTGATTTTTCTCATATTTCACGCTTTTCGAGACAACCGGATTGTCAAACTGAAAAATGGACACCACCACGACGTCCGGCTCGACGAAACCTATTAGGTAGCGATTTTGGTTCGCTAAAATTTAGCTCCATAATTTTTAAATTCCATCTTATACTGTAAATTATACAGTTCGGCACACTTTACGATGCTTTAGGCTCGTCAAATACAAATTTCGTCAGCGCCACTGCGCTTAGAATGATGAAGCGGTTAAAATCGACTACCTGGATCGTTAAATTCGGACTCCAGACAGTGAATCGGTCAACGTTCACTCGACGGGGAATTAAAACAGGAGGTTACTATTCACGACTTAAGTCGTGGGCCCCACCAGCTTCTACACTGATTTCTGAACAATCCGACCGTCAGATCGAAAATCCGTTTATATCATCTTTAATCGATTCGACGAAACGGTCGCACTGGCGATTTCAGTTTTTTGAGATCAGACTCGGATCTGAAAGGCAGACATAGTACTTCGAAAACTGTGCAACTTGCACACCAATATACAACCACATAGGTACGTTCAACATAGCAATTTCTCATTCATATTGACATTTGAATTTCTAGATTACTACACGGTCGCACTGGTGATTTCAGATTATCGAGATCAAACTCGGATCTGTAAGTCGGGGGACCGTGTTCCGAAAACTGCAATTTGCACACTGGTACACAAACACTTAGGTTTCTTTTGCATTTAATTTTCACGAGTCTTACATTAAGTGGCCAAATTTTATCGACGGTTACCAATAATGAATTGAATAGATAAATGTGTGGCGATAAAATTTGCCACAATAATTACATATTGTTATTGTGGCCAAAATTTATTCTTGGCCGCAAATAGTGCATCGCATTAGTGACGATCATTAAAACACCCCTACCGTAGGTATACGAAAATTCTGATTAAGATTAATAGTGAAGACAAGTTGAAAATAGCCACGAAAATCTTAATAAATGTGTGGCCATCCAAATTCGCCACAGTTAATTATTATTATTTCAGTGGCCCAACGTTATCGCTGGTGACAAATGGTGAATTGAAAAGTAAATATGTGGCGATAAAATTTGCCACAATAATTACTTATTGTTATTGTGGCCAAAATTTATTGTTGGCCACACATAGTGCATCGAATTAGTGACGATCATTAAAACAGCCCTACCGTAGGTATATGAAAATTCTGATTAAGATTAATAGTAAAGACAAGTTGAAAATAGCCACGAAAATCTTAATAACTGTGTGGCCATACAAATTCGCCACAGTTAATTATTATTATTTTAGTGGCCCAACTGTTACGGCATTTTGGTGTTGGCATATTTCGTGAGTCAAGTCAGTAAGTTGAGTCGGAGTCTTAAAGGGATCAAATTGTCAATCAGCAATCAAAGACTTAGAGAAGATTCAACAAGAGCTCAAGTTGACACTCAGTGTCTTGAGTCTTGAAGATTGAAGATGAAGAATTGTGGATCAGTTACATCAATCTCAAGAAGAAAGTATTCAAAAGGATCAGGTATGTTTAACTAAATAATTTTGGTGATCCGAATACTTTCTTATAGTGTAGAAACACTTGGATGAATTTTTAATTGCATAAAAATCAAAAACTGGACATGGGACATGTTCAGGATCCGGATCAGATGATCCAATCCGGATCCCGAAGGGTATTAGTTCATGTGCAAATCCAATCCGGATCCAAGCCTATTCCGATCCGGATCCCGAACATTGGATGTTGCTGAAATTCATGAACGATCCGGATCGGGCCTTGCGATCCGGATCCCGAACCCTTGGATTTCTGGAATCGTCAATCTCGTTACGACGATCCGGATCGCAGTAATCCCGATCCGGATCGCCGTCCTGAAAAATTCCAGATAAGGTATGTTTTTGATTCTTATCTCTTTCCAAAGGTTTCTAAACTATAAATAGACATTTAGGGTTTCTCAAAAACGTGGGAGCACGGCCGATCAATTTATAAAACACTTGAGAGCAACCCTAGAGGCTAGGTTTTTATCGTTCTTCTTTATAGCCTCTTTTAGGTCAATTCGACGGTTCTTCCAAGATCTATCTTTTGTCGAATTGATCTAATCTTTGCTTAGAGATTTTTCCCATGGATCTTCATTGATAATCTAAGCAAAGGATCACCATCGAAGCCAATATTCTTACCGGCTGAGTTTGCGTCGTGGATTCGACGTGGCATCGTGGATTCGGTGTGTTGAAGGCGTTTCGTGGATTCGAAACGTGTGCTCGTGGATTCGAGTGGCGTTCGTGGATTCGAACGTGTGCAGTGGACGTGCAAACGGTGGAGCGCAAGGTCCGAAGAAGTTGAAGGAGGGGTTAAATCCGTGGAGACGGTAATCACCTTGTTATTCTTCTTTTCTTAGTGGATTGTTATTGCGTGGACATCCAACCGGTCAGCGCAAGGTCCGAAGAAGTTGAAGGAGGGGTCGAGTCCGTGGAGTCGGTAATCACCTTGTTATTCTTCTATTCTTAGTGGATTGTTATTGCGTGTTGGTCCCGTGGTTTTTCTCCTGGATTGGAGTTTCCACGTAAATCTCGGTGTGTTGATTTTTATTTTCCGCATTGTTTTTTATTTTTGCACTGAGATTGGTTTTTATAATATTACACCTATTCACCCCCCTCTAGGTGTTTGATAGTACCTATTTAGATCCTTGTGGATCCTAAATAACTCTACAATTGGTATCAGAGCGGGTTTTAGGTTTATCTATCATGTGGGTGAAAGTGGTAATATTTTTAGACCTCCTCTTTTTGATGGGACCAATTATGCATATTGGAAAGTGCGGATGAGAGCTTTTCTCATCTCTATTGATGAGCGGGTATGGCAAACCGTTGAATACGGTTGGGTGCATCCTGTTGAGGAAGTAGGAAATTCTACTACCCCAAAACCTCGCTCTAGATGGTCTAAAGAGGAAATCGAAAGATCTTCTTACAATGGGAAAGGTATGAACGCTTTATTAATTCTCTTTCCTCGACTGAGTTTACAAGAATTTCCGCGTGTGAAACCGCGAAGGAAATTTGGGATATTCTCAAAATTACACATGAGGGTACTAATCTTGTAAAAATTCAAAAGCTCCAGATGCTTACAAGTCAATTTGACTCTATTCATATGGAAGAGCATGAATTGTTTACAGATTATTACACTAGACTTCAAGATGTAATTAATACATGTGCTAATTTAGGAGAAAAGATCCCGGAGTCGAAAATTGTAAGAAAGATTCTTCGGACTCTTCCGGAACGGTTTAGGGCAAAGGTTACCGCCATTGAAACCGTTAGTCATCCGGATGAGATGAGTGTAGAGGAATTAGTAGGTGCTTTGCAAACTTATGAGATGACTTTTCCTACTAATCAAAATTCTTCCAAGTCTTCTTCTAAGCTTACAGGTATTGCATTCAAATCAACAAAGGAAGAAGATGACGAATCGAGTTCCGACGATGAAATCTCTTTTGCCGATTTTGAAGAACAATTGGCGCGGATCACAAAGAAATTTCGTCGGAAATTTTGGAAGAATCGAACCGATGGATCTTCATCCACGAAACCATCTAAAGGATCATCGGGTTCTAAATCCTCTAAACTCAAAGGCGTTGCAAAACCTTCTAAAGAAAAAGAAAAAGATGATTTCGAAGGGGAAATCCGATGCTATCGATGCAAAGGCTACGGCCATATTTCAACGGATTGTCCTTCTAAGAAATCATACAAAAAGAAGGCTTTGCAAGCAAAAACTTGGGACGATTCTAGTTTCGATGAATCGACCTCAAGTGAAGAGGAAAAAGAAAAAATTGTTGCTTTTCATGCCTCTCAAATTCCCTCTTCTAATTTGTGCTTATCATCTTTAGTCACTGACTCTATTCCTTTGATTTTGCATGAAACATCAACATCCGGAGGAGAGTCATCAAGTGAGGGGGAGTCGGACGAAGAAGAACTCGTTGAGGCATACCAACAACTTCTTGCGGAATCAAAGAAGATGGCCAAACTTAACAAGAAGTTGAGGAAGCAACGACTTGAAGTTCAAGACGAGAATCAAGCTTTAAAGATCAAACTTCATGATCTCGAGGAGGAACATGGACGGTTATTGGATAACAATAAAATCCTCCAAGAAAAGCTAAACCAATCGGAGACAAACGCAAAATCATATATGGACAAGATTGGTTTTCTGAAAAGCAGTTTGAGGAGATTCATGTCACCAACCAAGCTTTGACCAAGCAAGTTCATGAACTTAAATCCGACATACAAAGGCTTTCAACCGGTTCCAAGAAACTTAATTGTATGTCCGGATTAGGTCAAACAAGCAAGGTTGGTTTGGGATTTAAAAAGGACCAAACTGTGCATGCTTCAAGTTCCACAATGAAATTGAAAGGAAGAACTTGTCACCTATGTGGACTTGAAGGACATTTGGTGAAGAATTGCCCGAAAAAGAGAAAGAAAAATCTTCGGCAACTTCATCTACGGAGCGAACTCAACGGAATCAAAAGACACATCAAGTCAAAGGAGTTCACTCAACCCACCAAAGGTCCGAGCCACAACTTCAATCATACAAGTGGATTATTGCGAGGCAAAGACCTAAGGTGGATCAACAGTCAAAGCGGACAACCCCCGGCCACAACGAATCAAGACAACCCAAAATCCAGCGATTTTGGATTCGGAAAGGTGATATCTTTCCTTGTCTTAAGTTCTAATTAGCTTATGACTGTATGTAATGCTTTGATTGGTTTTCCCTTCATATTTTTTTTAATCTTTGCATTACATGTTTTTCAATGCTCTTTGGTTTTATACTTTGCTTTCGAACAAAAGGATTTTTATTGAACAAGTGCATTGAATAAAAAGGGCTTCACGTTCATTCACTCCAAATTAATTTTATATGAATTATCAACTTTACTCCATAATCATAATCTTGAAGATACTTCATTATAGGAGTTTTTGATAGTTATAAGCATCAAATTTTAGAAATCATGTGTGATCTTTAGATGCTTAATCTATCTAGGTTGTGTGAAGTCTTTGTGAACACATGCTATAAACATTTTAAAATTCTGTGTTTCAAGAACATTTGTTGAGCATTGGTTAAATTGACTTTAATTGCATCCTTTCACGCATTTAGAAATTTATTATGCTTTTGATATCATAATATTTCAATGTTGCAATGATCATTTATGTTAATTAATTCATCTTTTAAGTGATCAAAGTCAATTTCTCTCTCAATGATCTCTTGGTATAGTCATTATCTTATTTGATTGCTTAGTCGAGTATGAATGCGAGATCAATTTTTGGTTGAATACCTTATATATTAAATAATTGATAGCCAATTGAGGGGGAGTCAAAGAAAAGTAAAATGCTCAAAAGATGTGGAAAGAGTTACATCCCAATGAGGAGTGTGAAAACTACCACCACATGGAGAAAAAGAAGAAAGAAAAAGATACCCCATGTATGCAAAGCAAATTTTTGTTTTAAAAATGTTGATGAAATGCATATTGAAATACTTGACTCAGTCATATTTCATGGTTGGTATAAGGTGGGATTTTTGATAAAAGATGCTCAAAGAGCCACTCCTTCAACAGATTGTCTAGATATATTATCTAACTTATCTGGGATTTCAAACATCTATTGATCTTGGTATTTCATTTTCTTTACCAAAATTGATGATTTGATAAAGGCATTACGCATAAGATCAGGTTAGATGTAATTGAAGTTGTTCAACTTTAAGAGTTTTAATTTTCATAAATTTTCGTTTCATTTTTGAGTATTTTTGATAGATTTGGTATAATCTATTTCTTGTTGCATGAAACGATGACTTTTGTTTAAAGTTGATGCGCTAAAGTGCTTACATACTCTTTCTGGTTTTTATTTTTCTAAATTATTCTAATGAAAGAAATTTGGATTGAATGACATCTATGTGAATTCATTGTTCTTCAAAGCACTTAAATGGATTTCTTGATGGAATACAAATCGGTATTTGAAAAGTTTCCAAAATCTGGATTTGTTTCAAGAAATTATTTGATTTTTGCTTTCTGGTACCGGTACGCAATCTGCATTTTTGTTATATACCGGAACTGAGCTTTTATCTCTCTTTCTCTATGAACTAATGTTGTTAGTGATTTCCTTTTGTCTAGTATGTTCACTGTTTGACAATTTGTGACAAAAAGGGGGAGAAGAGAAATGACGGAGATGAGATCATCAAGAGAGGACAAACGAAAATGGAAAAATGGGGGAGAACGGAAAATGATGATCGTATCACAAAGGGGGAGAACATAGATGCTCAAGAACATGGAGAACATGGAGAACATGTTAGAGATGCTCAAGATAGGGGGAGACAAAGAAAAAATTGAAAGAGCCGAAAAACAAAAGAACCAAAAGGACGAATCAAATGTAGGATTTTAATTTCTAACGACTAACGTTTGATTTTGTTTGGAGTTTTGTTTTGCAGGAATTACATCACTTTAAGACTCCAAGTCCTAAGTCATAGAGTATGTTCTAGGACTGTTTGGTTCAAATGTAATTTTGTATTTATTGGATCTTTCACGCAAAGAAAATCAATGTTTTGGTGATGACATTGAATTTCGATTTTTTGGTTTAAGATGAGTGACTTGAGCGTTTTTATGTATTTTTGGGTTTTGTCACGAAATTGCCAAAGGGGGAGATTGTTACGGCATTTTGGTGTTGGCATATTTCGTGAGTCAAGTCAGTGAGTTGAGTCGGAGTCTTAAAGGGATCAAATTGTCAATCAGCAATCAAAGACTTAGAGAAGATTCAACAAGAGCTCAAGTTGACACTCAGTGTCTTGAGTCTTGAAGATTGAAGATGAAGAATTGTGGATCAGTTACATCAATCTCAAGAAGAAAGTATTCAAAAGGATCAGGTATGTTTAACTAAATAATTTTGGTGATCCGAATACTTTCTTATAGTGTAGAAACACTTGGATGAATTTTTAATTGCATAAAAATCAAAAACTGGACATGGGACATGTTCAGGATCCGGATCAGATGATCCAATCCGGATCCCGAAGGGTATTAGTTCATGGCAAATCCAATCCGGATCCAAGCCTATTCCGATCCGGATCCCGAACATTGGATGTTGCTGAAATTCATGAACGATCCGGATCGGGCCTTGCGATCCGGATCCCGAACCCTTGGATTTCTGGAATCGTCAATCTCGTTACGACGATCCGGATCGCAGTAATCCGATCCGGATCGCCGTCCTGAAAAATTCCAGATAAGGTATGTTTTTGATTCTTATCTCTTTCCAAAGGTTTCTAAACTATAAATAGACATTTAGGGTTTCTCAAAAACGTGGGGAGCACGGCCGATCAATTTATAAAACACTTGAGAGCAACCCTAGAGGCTAGGTTTTTATCGTTCTTCTTTATAGCCTCTTTTAGGTCAATTCGACGGTTCTTCCAAGATCTATCTTTTGTCGAATTGATCTAATCTTTGCTTAGAGATTTTTCCATGGTCTTCATTGATAATCTAAGCAAAGGATCACCATCGAAGCCAATATTCTTACCGGCTGAGTTTGCGTCGTGGATTCGACGTGGCATCGTGGATTCGGTGTGCTAAAGGCGTTTCGTGGATTCGAAACGTGTGCTCGTGGATTCGAGTGGCGTTCGTGGATTCGAACGTGTGCAGTGGACGTGCAATCGGTGAGCGCAAGGTCCGAAGAAGTTGAAGGAGGGGTTAAATCCGTGGAGACGGTAATCACCTTGTTATTCTTCTTTTCTTAGTGGATTGTTATTGCGTGGACATCCAACCGGTCAGCGCAAGGTCCGAAGAAGTTGAAGGAGGGGTCGAGTCCGTGGAGTCGGTAATCACCTTGTTATTCTTCTATTCTTAGTGGATTGTTAGCGTGTTGGTCCCGTGGTTTTTCTCCTGGATTGGAGTTTCCACGTAAATCTCGGTGTGTTGATTTTTATTTTCCGCATTGTTTTTATTTTTGCACTGAGATTGGTTTTTATAATATTACACCTATTCACCCCCCTCTAGTGTTTGATAGTACCTATTTAGATCCTGTGGATCCTAAATAACTCTACACCAACGTTATCGATGGTAACAAATGGTGAATTGAAAAGTAAATATGTGGCGATAAAATTTGCCACAATAATTACTTATGTTATTGTGGCCAAAATTATTGTTGGCCACAAATAGTGCATCGAATTAGTGACGAACATTAAAACATCCTACCGTAGGTATACGAAAATTCTGATTAAAATTAATAGTGAAGACAAGTTGAAAATGGCCACGAAAATCTTATAAATGTGTGGCCATACAAATTCGCCACAATTAATTATTATTATTTTAGTGGTCCAACGTTATCGATGGTGACAAATGGTGAATTGAAAAGTAAATATGTGGCGATAATATTTGTCACAATTATTTTCTTACTATTATTGTGGCCAAATCTAGCGATGGCCGCAAATACTGCATCGAATAGCGGCGCTCATTACTAAATTCCTACGGTATGTATATGAAAATTTGAGTTAAGATTAATAGTGAGGAAACGTGGAAATAGCCACAAAAATGTTAATATAGTAGGGTTCATTAATTGGCACAAAAGATTGGCCACAAAAGATCTATTTTCTTGTAGTGTTAAACACAATTAATTCCTGCAATTCCTCATTCAATTATCCTTACTCAGCTCACCCCTCAAGCACATCTATTGTACCCCAAACACAAATGTTATCAATCACAAAGGGTAACCTCCTTTGGGTAAGCTTTACATAATCCATCCACAAGGATGTCCACCATATAGAAAAGGAACACGAAAGTGCCTCGGCCAGAGATCGGTCCCCCAACACTTAGCGCCAGGCGCCTCTATCCGAACTCGCCTTTGGCGGCAGATCCCTATCCACAGGAACTGCAACAGTATGCTCCATACACAATGCCTACTCCATCGAGGCATCTAAAATCCAAAATCCAAGACAGGGGGGAATCAGATAAACAAAAGGGTATTCTGGCGCAATCCACTGCAGTCGCACGCATCCTACGCGCTTCGTCCCTCGTAACCTGGAGCATACAGTTCAACAACTGCCTCAACTCCTCAGCACAGGGGGACCCTCAATTGATCACTCCATCACCACCAACCACGATTTTGCCTCCAAGGGCTCCATCTCAAATCCATAAATCAGGGTGGTTCATCTGCCAAAACTGGCTCTATCGATCGATAATGTCTCACAACTCATCCACTATCAACAATCCACCCCGCCTCGGTGCTGCAACACAAAACAGTAGCACGGAGGGGGCCACTCGCTCCATCGGCGCCTCAGAAATCACTGCCGCTGAGGATACAGTAACCAGGTGGTCTCAGAAGAAAAACACTGTCGTGCTGCCCACTGCACCGACAACTGTGTCACCCAGACCAGCGGCTCACTCGGCCGCTGAAATACCTCTGACGATCCTGCCATCGGGGCCTGAAACTCTCTAACCTCAATCCGGATATCCGGCCCCAAAACAATCCGCTCAAGCTCCACTGCTGCGACGAGTGCGCACCAATCCGCACAACGCGTCGGGGAGACACCGCTCACACGACCAACTGCACCACAGCACAAAACAAAACTCGACCCAATCCGGCGAGAGTCTAGAGCATGTCAACCGTTCCGCCGCATTATGTTGTCTGCAGCCAACATAATTGCTTAGAGAATAAACATGCCAATCACCCATCCCATCACTCGGGAGAGGTATAAAACTCAATCAGGACTCTCGCAAAACTCACGACTCTCACGAAGTCATCCTAGGGTCCAACCATAAGCCTAGGGTTTCTACAGTCCCAATTGACCTATCCCTAAGCTCTGATACCAACTTAATCTGTCACGCCCCGGGGTCGAAACTGCGACCCGGGCTCGCCAACAGATCCGCCACCTATGCCAAAACCCGCATAGGCGAAGCGTCTAACCTGCAAAAGATAGTACTATAGCTACACAAATATCAGAGCTGAAATAAAATGCTGTAAAATAAAATCCAATTACTATACATCATGAAATAAGGTACAATATCCATTCCCTAAATACAGATAATCATCATACAATGTCCTCAGTACAGCATCTCTCGACTATAAAAGGAGATAAACTAAAACTATAGTACATCAGTCTCTCCAAATACAAAAGATCTCTCTCCTCCAGATAAACAGTAAAAACCAGCCAACAGCTACGAGGAATCTCCAACCAGGGGATACAGCTACACTCCTCGGGTGGTAACGATCTAGCTCGTGACTCCCTCGCCCCGAACAACGACCGAAGATCAGCAACTCCAATGAGGACTCTGCAAAAAAGGGGGAGAAAAGAAGAGGAAACAACAGTGGGGGTGAGAACCACTAGTAAACCAGTAGCCTCCCCCTGTGGGTAAAGCCTCAAGCTCCGGCGTACCCACTAAGTCTACTAGAGGCAAGAAAAGGGCAGGTAGTAAAGCTGTAAACAGAACTACTGAATAAAAGGGGAAACCACAACAAGTATGCCTCTAAATGCAATACCGAAGGAAATGACGGTATGAATGCACCAGGAAACAACATCTGGCTAAATAGACCCAATCTAGTGCCACCAGTAAACTGGTACTGCCTGCTCTGCCATCACTCACAACTCACCAACTGACCGGAACCCAACACGGTCTAAAGCCTACTCCGGAGTGGCACTCGAGGGGAGCGACCCACACGAGTAAAGTATCACTGTATCAAGCATCTCTGTAACCATATCTCACAATAGCAGGACTGGATCATGACAATGATCAAAGTGGGAAACTCCGTCCACTAATGAAACCCCGATCCGATACAATAATACTCAAAAGTGGGAAATACCATCCACTAGAGAAATCTAATACCCAATCTGATGCAATAGTAAACATCCGGTCAACCGCCCAAAGTCCGCGGTCACCGCAATAACCCCCAACCCACAATTGGGTGAAATAATCAAGATCTGGTCAACCGCCTACTGTCCGCGGTTGCCGCAATAGCCCACAATCCAACATCAAGTACACCCTATCACTGACCCTCAGGTCCCAGCTACACTATCCCAAACCTCTGCTCGAACCCGAGCAACATGACTCAAAAGTCTAAATAAAAGGAGAAAGAAAGCAATCATGGTTTCTCCTAAGTCAAATCCCAATATGATAGTGTAGCAATAAAATAGTGGCCTATCTAGATGTCCAAATAAGCATGCAAAAGTCCTCATACAAGTGAAAGAGGGAATATATCAAATAACAGTTTCACATGTGTAACGAATAATAAATCCACATAAATATAACCATCATGCTAAAATCATCAGTCAACTACACATGTATATGATCCCTGATCCATAATAATTCCCAGAGTGAAACCCGCACATTGATATGTCATTATGTCCCATCAATTAATCTATTTAATCCATTTTTAAAATCTAGGTGCTAAAGTAGCATGTTAATTATCACTAATAAATTATTCCAATGATCATGTTCCAACAGCAATATTACCCAGTAATATCCCCAACATGCTATATCCACCAAATTAATCTCAGATGATAGGCTCACATTTATATCAGTCAATCATGCATGATAATCAATCAATATGCTCAACAGTGGGGGTTTTCTAATAAACTTAGTGAGTAAGTCAGGTGTAGAGGCATGCAACAACCACCCACCTGAAGCGCTAACTGTCCGGGTCCGTACAGCTGAAAATACCAAAAACTCCAATCCTGCGCTCCAACAAGAACAGTACACCCGAAACACTCCTGGCACAACACAAAGTCCACTAAATACACTTAGGCTCCCAAATAGTGCTATTACAAATACATACAACAACAGTCCCAGAACTGTTAAATTATCACCTGCAGAAAGTGCCCAGAAAATTCCAGAAAAATATCACGGCGATCCTCGCGTCGATAGCTTCGCAACGGTACCTTGCACGCCCAAATCTGAGTTCGGTAAGTCAAGTTATAAATTCGGCAAGGTGGTAATCCAAACATCAAACTGTGAAGAAAAACTGCACACTGTACACTGAGAAAACAGTAATTTTCACCTCGAAATAAATTTCATAAAATCCAAGAAAAATCACCACTGTGTTCCTCGCGACGAGTAGATCAAAATCGACTCTTGAATCGCCTCGATCCGATGTTCCTAGGCTGAGATAAAAATTCGTCGAAGGTACCGCTGTCCAAAATCCAAACAGAAAAAAGGGGGTCAAAGATGTCTCGGGAAACGTGCCAAAAGTGCGAAACGGAGCGAAGCGATCAACACGAAAATCGAAGCCTTACCTCTTAGGAACACGCTGTCGAAGAAATCGTCCAAAAACTCCTCCTGGTTTGCTCACAGTGAATTTCTGACTGAACTGCGACGGTAATGGGCCGAAATGGGGCGAAAACCGAGGCGAACTGTAAAAATGATATCGCCGTTGCCGAGCTTCCAGAATTCTGAGAATCCACCACGAGATCAAGGGCATCAAGAGGAAAATCTTTCATAAAGAACTCTCCCTCCCATTCTCTCTCTACAGCTCGGAAAAAGGAAAGAAATGAGGGAAGTGGGCTGCCTTATATAGGCCCACCAAAACAATTCCAAAATACCCGGGGTGTCCCCGGTTTCGGGCGCCCGAAACCTTTGGGCCCCGAAACCGGGCGCGCACAGTAGCCCGGCCCACCCGGCCCAACCGCGCACCGGATCCGGTCGGACCGCACGCCCGTCCGACCCGCTCCCGCGCCGACACGTGTCCACGAACACAGAACAGCGGATCCGACCGCTCCCCTCGCGCCGCGTGGCGCCCCGGTCAACGCAGCAGTTGGCGCCAGCCAATGGCTGGCCGCCACGTGGCGCACGCGTCCGTGCGCCACGTCGGCGCCGTCGCCGCCACGCCGCTGGCACCGCCGCCTGCATCGCTGCCGCCCGTACGCGCACAGTAGCTCGCCACGTGTCCAAGGCATAAATTCGCTGAACCGGTGCACAACAACCTCAAACACCGAACCAATCGAGGCCGCCACGTGGCGCCCCCGGTCCACCGTGCACCGCGCACCGTCCGCGCCTGCCACGCACAGTGGCGCGCCCAATCCCCGCGCGCCACGTGTCCCACCTTACGCTCGCTGCACCCGGTGCACCCGACTTCATGCACCGAACCAACCGGAAGATGCCACGTGTTTTCCCGCCCAGTCCACCGTGCACCCCACAGCTCCGTAGACCGGGACCAGTGAGCCACCCAATCCAGTCATGCCACGTGGCACCCCGCTCTGGTGCACGCCGGCGCGTGGACGCGCCCCTGCCCGCGCCCCTGCCCGCGCGCTGCGCGCTGCCCGCGCCTGCCCGCCGCCGTGCTGCCGCCTGCCCGAGGCCGCCGCCGCCGCTCTCCGCCGCCGCCGCCGCCGCCGGCGATCGCCGGAAGTACTGTTCCGGCATGAACAGTAACCCGAGCTCAAAAATGACAAGTGGGTAGTCCATTTTGACCGTTTTCGCGCGCTGAATCCGAATTTGACGTCCGTTTCGCCAAATTCCAACTCTAAAAATTGCCGAAGGCACCCGGAAATGCGTTCTTAGTCCAAACTTCGTGCGGAGCCCAATTTAAATATCCGATTCGCGCGAAACCACTTCTAAACCCTCCACGGGGTCCTCCGATCACTCACATGATCCATTTGGGCCCGAAGTCCAACTCTTGTGCCCAATTATGCCCTAAACACCTCCAACACACCATGTAGGCCTCCAACAGCCACCCCAACGCACTGTAGCAGCTCTGCGGAGATCCGGGTCATCACACAACCATACCGTACACAGAGGGCCGAAATGGTAAAGCCCGGACCGAAGATAACCCACCTGTCAAATTGCATGCGACTACTGTAATCCACTGTATGCTCGAGGACCAGAGACAAATCAAGCCAACTTGGATCAAACATAATAATCAACCTCAAACTCACTAACCACAACTTAAAAACCCAGATCAATTTTAAACCTCTAATTATTTAAACAATAGTGTCATTTGAGCACTGTTTTCGCTCGTTCTTTCAACTGGAAAATCATTTTAACGAGCCGTCACTTCCAGCAGGTGACTTTTAACTTGCTGAACACCGTGCTCACCATTTTGTGACAGCACGGAACCCGAAGCAAACTTCGGGCCATAAAATTCTTTACTAACATAGCCTTAAAGCATTTTTGTTTTTCTCCGGGACTCCAAAATCCAAATTTAACGTGAGCATCGTGTCCAGTGACCCGAAATAGCCAGGAATACACTGTCGCGGCTTCGCAAACAGCCTAGAACTTGGTTTGGGTCAACCATTACTTTTTAAGGTTGTTTTAACTACAACTTTTTATCCAATTATCAAACAGTAAAAGTCTGTATATCAAAGTTGCTCTAAACAATGCTGGGACACCAGTGCTCACCCTGGTTGGAACCCAGGTGTGCTGGTTCAAGCAGAACCAGAGCCATGTTTATCCAATGGTTCACATTGCTCCAAATATTTATTCACACAGTATCTGTTTGAACTGAAGTGAGCACCAAGCTCAGGAGTTTATTTGAAGCAAGTTTCATATTTACAGTGAGGCCTAATTCCACATTTTTCCTCTCTTAGGCATTTCAACAAACAGGTGGTGTGCATACTACCCTCACACACACAAGCACACAACCCAGGTTGTTCTCTGCAACCGCAGCATCTGGGGGCTTCCCACTTGGAAGGAATTGCTCTACAGAGCTTAGGCATTGTTTCCAGCAACTTGGATTCAACCCAGCACCCCCGGATCGTCGGAGCTCAAGGTTGAAGATGACACATTTTGCATTGAAAATTGTGACCATCCAACCGAGGGTTCTGGGGCTCAACTAATGGCACCAACAGTGCACCATCATCTCCCTGATGCTTTCCACACCATGCCTAGTCGACGGGGTG
>JAQOTM010000204.1:212611-267437 GCA_029168755.2 Tillandsia fasciculata | reverse complement strand
GGATGCTTTTAAGTGGCTAAAACCCATTTTGATCTCTCTCGGGCATTTTCCCGAACACATGGTGGGCAACTTAGCACACAAACACACTACAAGGGCATTAATGGTGGATCCCTATACAAGGGTTCTGGGCCTCCAGAACAAGCACCTGTAGGTGCTACTGGACTCTAAGAAGCTTGCCGAAAGCATGGCCGGCGACGAGACATGGTGGCGGCGGCGGCGGAGCGCTCATGGCCGGAACAAACATCAATAATGGTGGAATCATCACAGGCCAATATGGGTTGCATGCAAGGGTACCCATGGCTCTGTCTCGACATGCTGAAGCAAACTAGGCAGGTGGCCGGCAGCAACAAGCGGCGGCGGCGGCGGCGGCGGAATCTTCGGGCAACCCGAGATAACCCAAGCTAGGGCATCAAACTGCGAGCGCACGCTAAATGAAAAGCTATGAAATTCTTGGGGAGGTTCTTTAGGCCCTACAGAAGTTTCCCATGATTTGGGTTTCGAAGCTGAGCCATCGGGTGCGGCCAACGGCTTGGGCGGGCGGAGCAATATCGGTTTCCGCGGGTGCAATTTCCCCGCCGGCGACCGGGGGCATTCCCAACTTCGGGGTTCGGCTGGGAGGTTCACCAAGAGGTAATGGATATACTCAGGAGGCCTAGGTAGCAAAAAAAATAAAAACAACAAGACCTCACCTTCGCCGGATCCGAGGAAGAAGACGATGTTCTTCCCAGCGTCGCGCGACCACGACGGTGCACAGCCCACCTCAGAAATGCTTCTGGAAGAAGAACACCACCACAGAGAGATCCAGGCGCACAGTTTATAAGGTTTCGGTGCTCTAACTCTCGAACAACTTGGAAACAAGAATGCTCCAAGAATAATCCTTGCTTTTTTTCGGCGACCAGGGATGGCTGCCGCGCGGGTGGTGCCACGGGAAAGGTTGCAGAGGAAGAGGAGAGGGGAACGTGGGTCTGCGGTTACTTGGAGGGCTGCGGCTAGGGTTCTCGAGTAACCTAAGTTACTTATAGAACTTGGCAACAAATGCAACTAAGTCGCCGAACTTGCATATCCATTAGATCTAGGTCCTTTGCTGTAGAACAAACTCACAAAGAAGTCCCTCTTGTACAAGTTTGGAGCAATTCGACACATAAAATATAGGGCTTTTATACAAATTACTGTGATTTTCTCATATTTCACGCTTTTCGAGACAAACCAGATTGTCAAACTGAAAAATGGACACCACCACGACGTCCGGCTCGACGAAACCTATTAGGTAGCGATTTTGGTTCGCTAAAATTTAGCTCCATAATTTTTAAATTCCATCTTATACTGTAAATTATACAGTTCGGCACACTTTACGATGCTTTAGGCTCGTCAAATACAAATTCGTCAGCGCCAATGCGCTTAGAATGATGAGCGGTTAAAATCGACTACCTGGATCGTTAAATTCGGACTCCAGACAGTGAATCGGTCAACGTTCACTCGACGGGGAATTAAAACAGGAGGTTACTATTCACGACTTAAGTCGTGGGCCCCACCAGCTTCTACACTGATTTCTGAACAATCCGACCGTTAGATCGAAAATCCGTTTATATATCTTTAATCGATTCGACGAAACGGTCGCACTGGCGATTTCAGTTTTTTGAGATCAGACTCGGATCTGAAAGGCAGACATAGTACTTCGAAAACTGTGCAAACTTGCACACCAATATACAACCACATAGGTACGTTCAACATAGCATTTCTCATTCATATTGACATTTGAATTTCTAGATTACTACACGGTCGCACTGGTGATTTCAGATTATCGAGATCAAACTCGGATCTGTAAGTCGGGGGACCGTTGTTCCGAAAACTGCAATTGCACACTGGTACACAAACACTTAGGGTCTTTTGCATTTAATTTTCACGAGTCTTACATTAAGTGGCCAAATTTTATCGACGGTTACCAATATGAATTGAATAGATAAATGTGTGGCGATAAAATTTGCCACAATAATTACATATTGTTATTGTGGCCAAAATTTATTCTTGGCCGCAAATAGTGCATCGCATTAGTGACGATCATTAAAACACCCCTACCGTAGGTATACGAAAATTCTGATTAGATTAATAGTGAAGACAAGTTGAAAATAGCCACGAAAATCTTATAAATGTGTGGCCATCCAAATTCGCCACAGTTAATTATTATTATTTCAGTGGCCCAACGTTATCGCTGGTGACAAATGGTGAATTGAAAAGTAAATATGTGGCGATAAAATTTGCCACAATAATTACTTATTGTTATTGTGGCCAAAATTTATTGTTGGCCACACATAGTGCATCGAATTAGTGACGATCATTAAAACAGCCCTACCGTAGGTATATGAAATTCTGATTAAGATTAATAGTAAAGACAAGTTGAAAATAGCCACGAAATTTAATAACTGTGTGGCCATACAAATTCGCCACAGTTAATATTATTATTTTAGTGGCCCAACTGTTACGGCATTTTGGTGTTGGCATATTTCGTGAGTCAAGTCAGTGAGTTGAGTCGGAGTCTTAAAGGGATCAAATTGTCAATCAGCAATCAAAGACTTAGAGAAGATTCAACAAGAGCTCAAGTTGACACTCAGTGTCTTGAGTCTTGAAGATTGAAGATGAAGAATTGTGGATCAGTTACATCAATCTCAAGAAGAAAGTATTCAAAAGGATCAGGTATGTTTAACTAAATAATTTTGGTGATCCGAATACTTTCTTATAGTGTAGAAACACTTGGATGAATTTTTAATTGCATAAAAATCAAAAACTGGACATGGGACATGTTCAGGATCCGGATCAGATGATCCAATCCGGATCCCGAAGGGTATTAGTTCATGTGCAAATCCAATCCGGATCCAAGCCTATTCCGATCCGGATCCCGAACATTGGATGTTGCTGAAATTCATGAACGATCCGGATCGGGCCTTGCGATCCGGATCCCGAACCCTTGGATTTCTGGAATCGTCAATCTCGTTACGACGATCCGGATCGCAGTAATCCCGATCCGGATCGCCGTCCTGAAAAATTCCAGATAAGGTATGTTTTTGATTCTTATCTCTTTCCAAAGGTTTCTAAACTATAAATAGACATTTAGGGTTTCTCAAAAACGTGGGAGCACGGCCGATCAATTTATAAAACACTTGAGAGCAACCCTAGAGGCTAGGTTTTTATCGTTCTTCTTTATAGCCTCTTTTAGGTCAATTCGACGGTTCTTCCAAGATCTATCTTTTGTCGAATTGATCTAATCTTTGCTTAGAGATTTTTCCCATGGATCTTCATTGATAATCTAAGCAAAGGATCACCATCGAAGCCAATATTCTTACCGGCTGAGTTTGCGTCGTGGATTCGACGTGGCATCGTGGATTCGGTGTGCTAAAGGCGTTTCGTGGATTCGAAACGTGTGCTCGTGGATTCGAGTGGCGTTCGTGGATTCGAACGTGTGCAGTGGACGTGCAAACGGTGGAGCGCAAGGTCCGAAGAAGTTGAAGGAGGGGTTAAATCCGTGGAGACGGTAATCACCTTGTTATTCTTCTTTTCTTAGTGGATTGTTATTGCGTGGACATCCAACCGGTCAGCGCAAGGTCCGAAGAAGTTGAAGGAGGGGTCGAGTCCGTGGAGTCGGTAATCACCTTGTTATTCTTCTATTCTTAGTGGATTGTTATTGCGTGTTGGTCCCGTGGTTTTTCTCCTGGATTGGAGTTTCCACGTAAATCTCGGTGTGTTGATTTTTATTTTCCGCATTGTTTTTTATTTTGCACTGAGATTGGTTTTTATAATATTACACCTATTCACCCCCCTCTAGGTGTTTGATAGTACCTATTTAGATCCTTGTGGATCCTAAATAACTCTACAATTGGTATCAGAGCGGGTTTTAGGTTTATCTATCATGATGGGTGAAAGTGGTAATATTTTTAGACCTCCTCTTTTTGATGGGACCAATTATGCATATTGGAAAATGCGGATGAGAGCTTTTCTCATCTCTATTGATGAGCGGGTATGGCAAACCGTTGAATACGGTTGGGTGCATCCGGTTGAGGAAGTAGGAAATTCTACTACCCCAAAACCTCGCTCTAGATGGTCTAAAGAGGAAATCGAAAGATCTTCTTACAATGGGAAAGGTATGAACGCTTTATTTAATTCTCTTTCCTCGACTGAGTTTACAAGAATTTCCGCGTGTGAAACCGCGAAGGAAATTTGGGATATTCTCAAAATTACACATGAGGGTACTAATCTTGTAAAAATTCAAAAGCTCCAGATGCTTACAAGTCAATTTGACTCTATTCATATGGAAGAGCATGAATTGTTTACAGATTATTACACTAGACTTCAAGATGTAATTAATACATGTGCTAATTTAGGAGAAAAGATCCCGGAGTCGAAAATTGTAAGAAAGATTCTTCGGACTCTTCCGGAACGGTTTAGGGCAAAGGTTACCGCCATTGAAACCGTTAGTCATCCGGATGAGATGAGTGTAGAGGAATTAGTAGGTGCTTTGCAAACTTATGAGATGACTTTTCCTACTAATCAAAATTCTTCCAAGTCTTCTTCTAAGCTTACAGGTATTGCATTCAAATCAACAAAGGAAGAAGATGACGAATCGAGTTCCGACGATGAAATCTCTTTTGCCGATTTTGAAGAACAACTGGCGCGGATCACAAAGAAATTTCGTCGGAAATTTTGGAAGAATCGAACCGATGGATCTTCATCCACGAAACCATCTAAAGGATCATCGGGTTCTAAATCCTCTAAACTCAAAGGCGTTGCAAAACCTTCTAAAGAAAAAGAAAAAGATGATTTCGAAGGGGAAATCCGATGCTATCGATGCAAAGGCTACGGCCATATTTCAACGGATTGTCCTTCTAAGAAATCATACAAAAAGAAGGCTTTGCAAGCAAAAACTTGGGACGATTCTAGTTTCGATGAATCGACCTCAAGTGAAGAGGAAAAAGAAAAAATTGTTGCTTCTCATGCCTCTCAAATTCCCTCTTCTAAATTGTGCTTATCATCTTTAGTCACTGACTCTATTCCTTTGATTTTGCATGAAACATCAACATCGGAGGAGAGTCATCAAGTGAGGGGGAGTCGGACGAAGAAGAACTCGTTGAGGCATACCAACAACTTCTTGCGGAATCAAAGAAGATGGCCAAACTTAACAAGAAGTTGAGGAAGCAACGACATGAAGTTCAAGACGAGAATCAAGCTTTAAAGATCAAACTTCATGATCTCGAGGAGGAACATGGACGGTTATTGGATAACAATAAAATCCTCCAAGAAAAGCTAAACCAATCGGAGACAAACGCAAAATCATATATGGACAAGATTGGTTTTCTTGAAAAGCAGTTTGAGGAGATTCATGTCACCAACCAAGCTTTGACCAAGCAAGTTCATGAACTTAAATCCGACATACAAAGGCTTTCAACCGGTTCCAAGAAACTTAATTGTATGTCCGGATTAGGTCAAGCAAGCAAGGTTGGTTTGGGATTTAAAAAGGACCAAACTGTGCATGCTTCAAGTTCCACAATGAAATTGAAAGGAAGAACTTGTCACCTATGTGGACTTGAAGGACATTTGGTGAAGAATTGCCCGAAAAAGAGAAAGAAAAATCTTCGGCAACTTCATCTACGGAGCGAACTCAACGGAATCAAAAGACACATCAAGTCAAAGGAGTTCACTCAACCCACCAAAGGTCCGAGCCACAACATCAATCATACAAGTGGATTATTGCGAGGCAAAGACCTAAGGTGGATCAACAGTCAAAGCGGACAACCCCCGGCACAACGAATCAAGACAACCCAAAATCCAGCGATTTTGGATTCGGAAAGGTGATATCTTTCCTTGTCTTAAGTTCTAAATAGCTTATGACTGTATGTAATGCTTTGATTGGTTTTCCCTTCATATTTTTCTTAATCTTTGCATTACATGTTTTTCAATGCTCTTTGTTTTTATACTTTGTTTTTGAACAAAAGGGTTTTTAACGAACAAGTGCATTGAATAAAAAGGGCTTCACGTTCATTCACTCCAAATTAATTTTATATGGATTATCAACTTTACTCCATAATCATAATCTTGAAGATACTTCATTATAGGAGTTTTTGATAGTTATAAGCATCAAATTTTAGAAATCATGTGTGATCTTTAGATGCTTAATCTATCTATGTTGAACTTTAAGTGCTTGCATCCTTTCACGCATTTGAGCATTGGTTAAATTGACTTTAATTGCATCCTTCACGCATTTAGAAATTTATTATGCTTTTGATATAATATTTCAATGTTGCAATGATCATTTATGTTAATTAATTCATCTTTTAAGTGATCAAAGTCAATTTCTCTCTCAATGATCTCTTGGTATAGTCATTATCATATTTGATTGCTTAGTCGAGTATGAATGCGAGATCAATTTTTGGTTGAATACCTTATATATTAAATAATTGATAGCCAATTGAGGGGGAGTCAAAGAAAAGTAAAATGCTCAAAAGATGTGGAAAGAGTTACATCCCAATGAGGAGTGTGAAAACTACCACCACATGGAGAAAAAAAAGAAAAAGAAAAAGATACCCATGTATGCAAAGCAAATTTTGTGTTTAAAATGTTGATGAAATGCATAATGAAATACTTGACTCAGTCATATTTCATGGTTGGTATAAGGTGGGATTTTTGATAAAAGATGCTCGAAGAGCCACTCCTTCAACAGATTGTCTAGATATATTATCTAACTTATCTGGGATTTCAAACATCTATTGATCTTTGTATTTCATTTTCTTTACCAAAATTGATGATTTGATAAAGGCATTACGCATAAGATCAGGTTAGATGTAATTGAAAGTGTTCAACTTTAAGAGTTTTAATTTTCATAAATTTTCGTTTCATTTTTGAGTATTTTTGATAGATTTGGTATAATCTATTTCTTGTTGCATGAAACGATGACTTTTGTTTAAAGTTGATGCGCTAAAGTGCTTACATACTCTTTCTGGTTTTTATTTTTCTAAATTATTCTAATGAAAGAAATTTGGATTGAATGACATCTATGTGAATTCATTGTTCTTCAAAGCACTTAAATGGATTTCTTGATGGAATACAAATCGGTATTTGAAAAGTTTCCAAAATCTGGATTTGTTTCAAGAAATTATTTGATTTTTGCTTTCTGGTACCGGTACGCAATCTGCATTTTTGTTATATACCGGAACTGAGCTTTTATCTCTCTTTCTCTATGAACTAATGTTGTTAGTGATTTCCTTTTGTCTAGTATGTTCACTGTTTGACAATTTGTGACAAAAAGGGGGAGAAGAGAAATGACGGAGATGAGATCATCAAGAGAGGACAAACGAAAATGGAAAAATGGGGGAGAACGGAAAATGATGATCGTATCACAAAGGGGGAGAACATAGATGCTCAAGAACATGGAGAACATGGAGAACATGTTAGAGATGCTCAAGATAGGGGGAGACAAAGAAAAAATTGAAAGAGCCGAAAAACAAAAGAACCAAAAGAAGACGAATCAAATGTAGGATTTTAATTTCTAACGACTAACGTTTGATTTTGTTTGGAGTTTTGTTTTGCAGGAATTACATCACTTTAAGACTCCAAGTCCTAAGTCATAGAGTATGTTCTAGGACTGTTTGGTTCAAATGTAATTTTGTATTTATTGGATCTTTCACGCAAAGAAAATCAATGTTTTGGTGATGACATTGAATTTCGATTTTTTGGTTTAAGATGAGTGACTTGAGCGTTTTTATGTATTTTTGGGTTTTGTCACGAAATTGCCAAAGGGGGAGATTGTTACGGCATTTTGGTGTTGGCATATTTCGTGAGTCAAGTCAGTGAGTTGAGTCGGAGTCTTAAAGGGATCAAATTGTCAATCAGCAATCAAAGACTTAGAGAAGATTCAACAAGAGCTCAAGTTGACACTCAGTGTCTTGAGTCTTGAAGATTGAAGATGAAGAATTGTGGATCAGTTACATCAATCTCAAGAAGAAAGTATTCAAAAGGATCAGGTATGTTTAACTAAATAATTTTGGTGATCCGAATACTTTCTTATAGTGTAGAAACACTTGGATGAATTTTTAATTGCATAAAAATCAAAAACTGGACATGGGACATGTTCAGGATCCGGATCAGATGATCCAATCCGGATCCCGAAGGGTATTAGTTCATGTGCAAATCCAATCCGGATCCAAGCCTATTCCGATCCGGATCCCGAACATTGGATGTTGCTGAAATTCATGAACGATCCGGATCGGGCCTTGCGATCCGGATCCCGAACCCTTGGATTTCTGGAATCGTCAATCTCGTTACGACGATCCGGATCGCAGTAATCCGATCCGGATCGCCGTCCTGAAAAATTCCAGATAAGGTATGTTTTTGATTCTTATCTCTTTCCAAAGGTTTCTAAACTATAAATAGACATTTAGGGTTTCTCAAAAACGTGGGGAGCACGGCCGATCAATTTATAAAACACTTGAGAGCAACCCTAGAGGCTAGGTTTTTATCGTTCTTCTTTATAGCCTCTTTTAGGTCAATTCGATGGTTCTTCAAGAACTATCTTTTGTCGAATTGATCTAATCTTTGCTTAGAGATTTTTCCATGGATCTTCATTGATAATCTAAGCAAAGGATCACCATCGAAGCCAATATTCTTACCGGCTGAGTTTGCGTCGTGGATTCGACGTGGCATCGTGGATTCGGTGTGCTAAAGGCGTTTCGTGGATTCGAAACGTGTGCTCGTGGATTCGAGTGGCGTTCGTGGATTCGAACGTGTGCAGTGGACGTGCAATCGGTGGAGCGCAAGGTCCGAAGAAGTTGAAGGAGGGGTTAAATCCGT
This sequence comes from Tillandsia fasciculata, assembly GCA_029168755.2. Classification (NCBI taxonomy): domain Eukaryota; kingdom Viridiplantae; phylum Streptophyta; class Magnoliopsida; order Poales; family Bromeliaceae; genus Tillandsia; species Tillandsia fasciculata. Next base: position 258,605 of record JAQOTM010000204.1, on the reverse strand, counting down.
GGAGACGGTAATTACCTTGTTATTCTTCTTTTCTTGTGGATTGTTATTGCGTGGACATCCAACCGGTCAGCGCAAGGTCCGAAGAAGTTGAAGGAGGGGTCGAGTCCGTGGAGTCGGTAATCACCTTGTTATTCTTCTATTCTTAGTGGATTGTTATTGCGTGTTGGTCCCGTGGTTTTTCTCCTGGATTGGAGTTTCCACGTAAATCTCGGTGTGTTGATTTTTATTTTCCGCATTGTTTTTTTATTTTTGCACTGAGATTGGTTTTTATAATATTACACCTATTCACCCCCCTCTAGGTGTTTGATAGTACCTATTTAGATCCTGGTGGATCCTAAATAACTCTACACCAACGTTATCGATGGTAACAAATGGTGAATTGAAAAGTAAATATGTGGCGATAAAATTTGCCACAATAATTACTTATGTTATGTGGCCAAAATTTATTGTTGGCCACAAATAGTGCATCGAATTAGTGACGAACATTAAAACACTCCTACCGTAGGTATACGAAAATTCTGATTAAAATTAATAGTGAAGACAAGTTGAAAATGGCCACGAAAATCTTAATAAATGTGTGGCCATACAAATTCGCCACAATTAATTATTATTATTTTAGTGGTCCAACGTTATCGATGGTGACAAATGGTGAATTGAAAAGTAAATATGTGGCGATAATATTTGTCACAATTATTTCTTACTATTATTGTGGCCAAAATCTAGCGATGGCCGCAAATACTGCATCGAATTAGCGGCGCTCATTACTAAATTCCTACGGTATGTATATGAAAATTTGAGTTAAGATTAATAGTGAGGAAACGTTGGAAATAGCCACAAAAAATGTTAATATAGTAGGGTTCATTAATTGGCCACAAAAGATTGGCCACAAAAGATCTATTTTCTTGTAGTGTTAAACACAATTAATTCCTGCAATTCCTCATTCAATTATCCTTACTCAGCTCACCCCTCAAGCACATCTATTGTACCCCAAACACAAATGTTATCAATCACAAAGGGTAACCTCCCTTTGGGTAAGCTTTACATAATCCATCCACAAGGATGTCCACCATATAGAAAAGGAACACGAAAGTGCCTCGGCCAGCCGATCGGTCCCCCAACACTTAGCGCCAGGCGCCTCTATCCGAAACTCGCCTTTGGCGGCAGATCCCTATCCACAGGAACTGCAACAGTATGCTCCATACACAATGCCTACTCCATCGAGGCATCTAAAATCCAAAATCCAAGACAGGGGGGAATCAGATAAACAAAAGGGTATTCTGGCGCAATCCACTGCCAGTCGCACGCATCCTACGCGCTTCGTCCCTCGTAACCTGGAGCATACAGTTCAACAACTGCCTCAACTCCTCAGCACAGGGGGACCCTCAATTGATCACTCCATCACCACCAACCACGATTTTGCCTCCAAGGGCTCCATCTCAAATCCATAAATCAGGGTGGTTCATCTGCCAAAACTGGCTCTATCGATCGATAATGTCTCACAACTCATCCACTATCAACAATCCACCCCGCCTCGGTGCTGCAACACAAAACAGTAGCACGGAGGGGGCCACTCGCTCCATCGGCGCCTCAGAAATCACTGCCGCTGAGGATACAGTAACCAGGTGGTCTCAGAAGAAAAACACTGTCGTGCTGCCCACTGCACCGACAACTGTGTCACCCAGACCAGCGGCTCACTCGGCCGCTGAAATACCTCTGACGATCCTACCATCGGGGCCTGAAGCTCTCTAACCTCAATCCGGATATCCGGCCCCAAAACAATCCGCTCAAGCTCCACTGCTGCGACGAGTGCGCACCAATCCGCACAACGCGTCGGGGAGACACCGCTCACCACGACCAACTGCACCACAGCACAAAACAAAACTCGACCCAATCCGGCGAGAGTCTAGAGCATGTCAACCGTTCCGCCGCATTATGTTGTCTGCAGCCAACATAATTGCTTAGGAGAATAAACATGCCAATCACCCATCCCATCACTCGGGAGAGGTATAAAACTCAATCAGGACTCTCGCAAAACTCACGACTCTCACGAAGTCATCCTAGGGTCCAACCATAAGCCTAGGGTTTCTACAGTCCCAATTGACCTATCCCTAAGCTCTGATACCAACTTAATCTGTCACGCCCCGGGGTCGAAACTGCGACCCGGGCTCGCCAACAGATCCGCCACCTATGCCAAAACCCGCATAGGCGAAGCGTCTAACCTGCAAAAGATAGTACTATAGCTACACAAATATCAGAGCTGAAATAAAATGCTGTAAAATAAAATCCAATTACTATACATCATGAAATAAGGTACAATATCCATTCCCTCAAATACAGATAATCATCATACAATGTCCTCAGTACAGCATCTCTCGACTATAAAAGGAGATAAACTAAAACTATAGTACATCAGTCTCTCCAAATACAAAAGATCTCTCTCCTCCAGATAAACAGTAAAAACCAGCCAACAGCTACGAGGAATCTCCAACCAGGGGATACAGCTACACTCCTCGGGTGGTAACGATCTAGCTCGTGACTCCCTCGCCCCGAACAACGACCGAAGATCAGCAACTCCAATGAGGACTCTGCAAAACAGGGGGGAGAAAAGAAGAGGAAACAACAGTGGGGGTGAGAACCACTAGTAAACCAGTAGCCTCCCCCTGTGGGTAAAGCCTCAAGCTCCGGCGTACCCACTAAGTCTACTAGAGGCAAGAAAAGGGCAGGTAGTAAAGCTGTAAACAGAACTACTGAATAAAAGGGGAAACCACAACAAGTATGCCTCTAAATGCAATACCGAAGGAAATGACGGTATGAATGCACCAGGAAACAACATCTGGCTAAATAGACCCAATCTAGTGCCACCAGTAAACTGGTACTGCCTGCTCTGCCATCACTCACAACTCACCAACTGACCGGAACCCAACACGGTCTAAAGCCTACTCCGGAGTGGCACTCGAGGGGAGCGACCCACACGAGTAAAGTATCACTGTATCAAGCATCTCTGTAACCAATATCTCACAATAGCAGGACTGGATCATGACAATGATCAAAGTGGGAAACTCCGTCCACTAATGAAACCCCGATCCGATACAATAATACTCAAAAGTGGGAAATACCATCCACTAGAGAAATCTAATACCCAATCTGATGCAATAGTAAACATCCGGTCAACCGCCCAAAGTCCGCGGTCACCGCAATAACCCCCAACCCACAATTGGGTGAAATAATCAAGATCTGGTCAACCGCCTACTGTCCGCGGTTGCCGCAATAGCCCACAATCCAACATCAGGTACACCCTATCACTGACCCTCAGGTCCCAGCTACACTATCCCAAACCTCTGCTCGAACCCGAGCAACATGACTCAAAAGTCTAAATAAAAAGGAGAAAGAAAGCAATCATGGTTTCTCCTAAGTCAAATCCCAATATGATAGTGTAGCAATAAAATAGTGGCCTATCTAGATGTCCAAATAAGCATGCAAAAGTCCTCATACAAGATGAAAGAGGGAATATATCAAATAACAGTTTCACATGTGTAACGAGTAATAAAATCCACATAAATATAACCATCATGCTAAAATCATCAGTCAACTACACATGTATATGATCCCTGATCCATAATAAATTCCCAGAGTGAAACCCGCACATAGATAAGTCATTATGTCCCATCAATTAATCTATTTAATCCATTTTCATAAAATCTGGGTGCTAAAGTAGCATGTCAATTATCACTAATAAATTATTCCAATGATCATGTTCCAACAGCAATATTATCCCAGTAATATCCCCAACATGCTATATCCACCAAATTAATCTCAGATGATAGGCTCACATCTATATCAGTCAATCATGCAGGATAATCAATCAATATGCTCAACATTGGGGGTTTTCTAATAAACTTAGTAAGTAAGCCAGGTGTAGAGGCATGCAACAACCACCCACCTGAAGCGCTAACTGTCCGGGTCCGTACAGCTGAAAATACCAAAAACTCCAATCCTGCGCTCCAACAAGAACAGTACACCCGAAACACTCCTGGCACAACACAAAGTCCACTAAATACACTTAGGCTCCCAAATAGTGCTTTACAAATACATACAACAACAGTCCCAGAACTGTTAAATTATCACCTGCAGAAAGTGCCCAGAAAATTCCCAGAAAAATATCACGGCGATCCTCGCGTCGATAGCTTCGCAACGGTACCTTGCACGCCCAAATCAGAGTTCGGTAAGCCAAGTTATAAATTCGGCAAGGTGGTAATCCAAACATCAAACTGTGAAGAAAAACTGCACACTGTACACTGAGAAAACAGTAATTTTCACCTCGAAATAAATCTCATAAAATTCCAAGAAAAATACGAGCGCGTTCCTCGCGACGAGTAGATCAAAATCGACTCTTGAATCGCCTCGATCCGATGTTCCTAGGCCGAGAAACAATTCGTCGAAGGTACCGCTGTCCAAACATCCAAACAGCAAAAGAGGGGTCAAAGATGTCTCGGGAAACGTGCCAAAAGTGCGAAACGGAGCGAAGCGATCAACACGAAAATCGAAGCCTTACCTCTTAGGAACACGCTGTCGAAGAAATCGTCCAAAAACTCCTCCTGGTTTGCTCACAGTGAATTTCTGACTGAACTGCGACGGTAATGGGCCGAAATGGGGCGAAAACCGAGGCGAACTGTAAAAATGATATCGCCGTTGCCGAGCTTCCAGAATTCTGAGAATCCACCACGAGATCAAGGGCATCAAGAGGAAAATCTTTCATAAAGAACTCACCCTCCCATTCTCTCTCTACAGCTCGGAAAAAGGAAAGGAAATGAGGGAAGTGGGCTGCCTTATATAGGCCCACCAAAACAATTCCAATAATACCCGGGGTGTCCCCGGTTTCGGGCGCCCGAAACCTTTGGGCCCCGAAACCGGGCCCGCACAGTAGCCCGGCCCAACAAAAGCCCAACCGCGCACCGGATCCGGTCGGACCGCACGCCCGTCCGACCCGCTCCCGCGCCGACACGTGTCCACGAATACAGAACAGGGGATCCGACCGCTCCCCTCGCGCCGCGTGGCGCTCCACAGTCAACGCAGCCGCTGGCGCCAGCCAATGGCTGGACGCCACGTGGCGCACGCGTGCGCCACGTCGGCGCCGTGGCCGCCACGCCCGCTGGCACCGCCGCCTGCATCGCTGCCGCCCGTACGCGCACAGTAGCTCGCCACGTGTCCAAGGCATAAATTTGCTGAACCCGGTGCACAACAACCTCAAACACCGAACCAATCCGAGGCCGCCACGTGGCGCACCCCGGTCCACCGTGCACCGCGCACCGTCCGCGCCTGCCACGCACAGTGGCGCGCCCAATCCCCGCGCGCCACGTGTCCCACCTTACGCTCAAAGCACCCGGTGCACCCGACTTCATGCACCGAACCAACCGGAAGATGCCACGTGTTTTCCCGCCCAGTCCACCGTGCACCCCACAGCTCCGCAGACCGGGACCAGTGAGCCACCCAATCCAGTCATGCCACGTGGCACCCCGCTCTGGTGCACGCCGGCGCGTGGACCGCGCCCCTGCCCGCGCCCCTGCCCGCGCGCTGCGCGCTGCCCGCGCCTGCCCGCCGCCGTGCTGCCGCCTGCCCGAGGCCGCGCCGCCGCTCTCCGCCGCCGCCCGCCGCCGCCGGTGATCGCCGGAAGTACTGTTCCGGCATGAATAGTAACCCGAGCTCTGAATTGACAAGTGGGTAGTCCATTTTGACCGTTTTCGCGCGCTGAATCCGAATTTGACGTCCGTTTCGCCAAATTCCAACTCTAAAAATTGTCAAAGGCACCCGGAAATGCGTTCTTAGTCCAAACTTCGTGCGGAGCCCAATTTAAATATCCGATTCGCGCGAAACTACTTCTAAACCCTCCACGGGGTCCTCCGATCACTCACATGATCCATTTGGGCCCGAAGTCCAACTCTTGTGCCCAATTATGCCCTAAACACCTCCAACACACCATGTAGGCCTCCAACAGCCACCCCAACGCACTGTAGCAGCTCTGCAGAGATCCGGGTCATCACACAACCAATACCGTACACAGAGGGCCGAAATGGTAAAGCCCGGACCGAAGATAACCCACCTGTCAAATTGCATGCGACTAACTGTAATCCACTGTATGCTCGAGGACCAGAGACAAATCAAGCCAACTTGGATCAAACATAATAATCAACCTCAAACTCACTAACCACAACTTAAAACCCAGATCAATTTTAAACCTCTAATTATTTAAACAATAGTGTCATTTGAGCACTGTTTTCGCTCGTTCTTTCAACTGGAAACTCATTTTAACGAGCCGTCACTTCCAGCAGGTGACTTTTAACTTGCTGAACACCGTGCTCACCATTTTGTGACAGCACGGAACCCGAAGCAAACTTCGGGCCATAAAATTCTTTACTAACATAGCCTTAAAGCATTTTTGTTTCTCCGGGACTCCAAAATCCAAATTTAACGTGAGCATCGTGTCCAGTGACCCCGAAATAGCCAGGAATACACTGTCGCGGCTTCGCAAACAGCCTAGAACTTGGTTTGGGTCAACCATTACTTTTTAAGGTTGTTTTAACTACAACTTTTTATCCAATTATCAAACAGTAAAAGTCTGTATATCAAAGTTGCTCTAAACAATGCTGGGACACCAGTGCTCACCCTGGTTGGAACCCAGGTGTGCTGGTTCAAGCAGAACCAGAGCCATGTTTATCCAATGGTTCACATTGCTCCAAATATTTATTCACACAGTATCTGTTTGAACTGAAGTGAGCACCAAGCTCAGGAGTTTATTTGAAGCAAGTTTCATATTTACAGTGAGGCCTAATTCCACATTTTTCCTCTCTTAGGCATTTCAACAAACAGGTGGTGTGCATACTACCCTCACACACACAAGCACACAACCCAGGTTGTTCTCTGCAACCGCAGCATCTGGGGGCTTCCCACTTGGAAGGAATTGCTCTACAGAGCTTAGGCATTGTTTCCAGCAACTTGGATTCAACCCAGCACCCCCGGATCGTCGGAGCTCAAGGTTGAAGATGACACATTTTGCATTGAAAATTGTGACCATCCAACCGAGGGTTCTGGGGCTCAACTAATGGCACCAACAGGTGCACCTCATCTCCCTGATGCTTTCCACACCCATGCCTAGTCGACGGGGTGAGGCGGCGCAGGCGGGGCTCTAAGCTCCATTTCGAGCTTCAAGCCTCTAATGGCGGAATTCTCTAGAGGCTACCTGGAGTCCTCCAACTTGGATGGACTTGCTCCTCTGGTTCACAGGAAGCTTCCCAGCCTTCCCTCCCCGGCCGGAGTTGGCCGGAGCGCCGGCGACCGCAATGGAGCTCATTTTCGGGTCATCCATGGTGCCTTGGGTTTCGGGCTGCATGGTTGCCATGCAACAGCATGGTTGGGGTCCTTTCGGTCCCAGCAACATTTCTGGGTAGGTGGCCGGCGTCGGAGAAGCCCGCCGGCGCCGGAGCAAGGAGTTCGGCCAACCATGCAAAAACCCGAAACCTAGGGCATTAAACTGCCACTCAACGGTTCAACCATAAATTCTAAGACTTTGCAGATTTATTCTTCATGTTCTACAGTCCCGGCACCCCAATTTTGGTGCATATTGGTCAAGCGGTTCACGAGTTCTCTCGCGGCGGAGCTCGGCTAGGTTTCCGGCGAGACCTTGCTCCTGCCGGCCAACCAAGCTGCATGGGGGATCGGGCTTGTACATGTAGCATCCCTAGGACATGGGAAATCTACTGCTAAGGGTCTCGGGTGCTAGGAACCAGTGGTTAGGGTGCTCTCACCTTGGCCGGAGTTGGTGAAGGAGGAAGAAGCCGGTTCTCGGGTCCTTCTTCACGCGCGGCCACGGGAAACTCCCAGAGTGGTCCACAGGCACCGGGGAACTCCTCAGGATCTCTGGATCAACTTAGGAAGGAGGTAGGTTCCAATCTCTCTCCCTTTTCTCTCTCTCCCGAATTTACCACATTGAGGTTGTGACTCCTCGGCCAACTCCAATGCACAGGTTAAATCTGGGGAATTCAGAGGAGGTTGGTGCTTCGAATACACCCCACAGACCCTTCGTGCTCTGGCCCAGGGTAGTCCAAGAGGCATGCAACCAATAAATGCAAGATTCTTGCACCAAACCGGGTTCACACACCACCGCCAAGCCCCGAGGTTTGCTCAACAACACTTCGTGGGCTTCTTAGGTTGGCAGAGGCCCAACCAACAAGTCCCAAAAGCTCTGGCCCAAGAACACTCAAGATATTTAGAGAAAAAGCAATAATTTTATGCTTTTCACGTATTTCGAGGCAATCCGAGCGTCATTTTGCGAAACTGACTTCGCCACGACGTCCGGCTCGTCGAGACCTGTCAAGTAGCGTATTTGGTTGCTTTGTTTGACGCTCAGATAAAAAGTTGGTCCATCATGTTTGACCAATTACAGCGCGTTACACGCACTTCGATGCACACGGGTCGCCAAACGCGAAATCCGTCAGTGCCGTTGCGTTCAGAACGTCGAAATTAGCTAGGTTTCATTACTCATACCCCTATATGAATTTCCTAGACAGTGGTTTGGCCAACGGTCGCTCGAGAGGGGTTAAAATAGGGGTTACTATGCACAACTTAAGTTGTGGGGCCCACTTTTCATCGCTGATTTTGGAAGATCCGACCGTCAAATCGTCGACAAGTGAATATAAAACTTTCATGTTTCGACGAGACGATCGCAACGGTGATATTGGATTTTTGAGATCAAGTCCCGATCAAAAGTCGATATTTTAGGGCCACTATTGAACTACTAATTGCCTATTTTGCCATTTAAATAATCCCGAAAATTATTTAAACTTATATTTTGGATTTTTAAAATTCACGGTTACTACACCCCTTCTCCAGTTCCTGTTGCTTCTATTGCTGATCCTTTTGACCGAGGTAAGGGAGTCGCGAGCTAAATCCCTACCAATCTCCAGCGAGAGAGTAGATGTACCCTTTTGGTGTTGTGCTAGTATTGTCAGTGATTGTGGGATGTATCTTGTACTTTTTACTGTTGAGAGTTTTATTTTGGAGAGAGTTATGTATTGTGAGGATCTGGCATGTACTATTTGGAGTTGTATATATTTATTTCAGTAGTTTACTTTTTCGCTCTGATATCTGTATAGTGGTTAGCATGATCTTTTGCAGGTTAGTCGCTTCGTCTATATGGGGCTTCCCGTATGGGCGGCGGATCTGTTGGCGGGCCCGGGTCACATTTTCGACGCTGGGGCGTGACAGATTAGAGTGGTATCAGAGCCTAGGATGTAGGTCATTGTGGACTTAGAAACCCTAGGCTTGTGGTTGGACCCTAGGATGACTCACGTGAGAGCCGTGATTATTAGCGAGAGTCCTGATTGAGTTTCTTAACTCACCCAAGGGATGAGATTAGTGATTGACATGTCTTCTCTCTTTAAGCGGCTATGTTGGTTGCAGACAACATAATGCTACAGGAAGGGGGACATGCCTTTGACTTTCGCTAGATTGGGTTGAGTGTTGGTTTGGTTCTGATCGTCTTCTTTTGTCTTAGGTGAGAGCGATGCCTCCGCGACGCAGGATGCTGACGCGTTCGCAGCCTTCTTCCTCTGAGCCCGAGCAGGAGGAGTCAGAGCAGGGCCAGCAGAGTGAGGTACAGTAGATTCGGGCTCAAATGGCCCAGATGTCGGAGGTTGTTCGACGTCAGGAGGAGGCTTCCCGGCGCCAGGAGGAGGCCATGGACCGGATGATGCACATGTTTAAGTAGAGGGCGCAGCCGGTTGTAGCACCCCCAGAGAGTTCCCCCATACCTTCTTCGCCGGCCGTGGCACCCACTGTTGTACCAGCGGCACCGACTGCCCCTATAGCGCCGGTTACCAGCAGACAGCCGTCTGGGTCGGCGGGACAGTTGACCCCTGTGGAGCAGCGAGAGGTGGTAGATTGTTTGATGAGATTTCGCCAGTTTGACGCCTCATTTCTCTGGGCGGAGTTTGGAGCCGTGGGAGGCAGAGTCGTGGATCACGGCGATGGAGCGACATTTTGAGAGTTTGTTTATCGAGGAGCGGTTTCAGGTTCTTCTGGCGACGAACTTCTTAGAGCACAACGCCGAGGCCTGGTGGCGGCGAGTGCGACCTGTTGGTCCGCCTGGGACTCAGCTTCTTACCTGCGCGGAGTTTCGCAGCCTACTTCTTGGAGCCTTCTTTTCGGAGAGTGTTAGACAGAGGTTGGAGGAGGAGTTGAAGAATCTTCGGCAAGGGAGCCGCTCTGTGCAGGAGTACATCGCAGACTTCAACCGGTTATTGGCCAGTGTACCTCACGCGGCCAGGGACGAGGCGCATCGGATCTATATGTTTGAACGAGGTTTGTGCCAGGATATCTATCAGTTCGTCCGTTCGCGCAGACTGCAGACTCTGGATGCCTCGATGGAGCAGGCACTTTATGTCGAGCGCGAGGAGGCAGTGATGGATGAGGTGGCTCCTGCTCCCGCAGTGACTCCGGGGCCAAAGCGCCCAGCACCGGTTGACGGGGGACAGACGAGTCGGCGGGGGCCTCCGAGACCTCCACGATTCCATCCTCAAGGTCGTGGGTTTCAGGGGCGCTAGAGGTCAGGTGGACCCCGTCACTCTCAGCAGCAGCAGCGTCGACCACCTCAGTAGCAGCAGTCCCAGCGGCAGCCGCGTCAGGACAGATGTGCTATTTGTGGGGGACCGCACCCACCGAGCCAGTGTACTCAGAGGCAGGGCCGATGTTTCCGTTGCGAACAGACTAGTCATTTTCAGGCGTCGTGCCCCAGAGCGGGATTTCCAGCACCCTCGACGGCCTCAGTACCCCCTGTACCTCTATAGATGGCTGGACCTTCTACGACTTATGGCATGCCTGATCGTGCTTCTTCCTCGCGACAGCCAGAGCGACGACCACCAACGCCGAGCGGGCGAGTTTATGCCGCGTAGGTTGAGGATGCTTCGGCGGCGGACCACGTCGTTGTAGGTATTATTTTGATTTCTGCAGTTCGTACTCGAGCTCTTTTCGATACTGGTGCTTCACACTCATTTATCAGTAGAGCATTTGCATCCCTACATGGTTTAGAGATAGTTTCTTTATCACATGCATTAGAGGTTCGGATTCCAGATCATATTTTGCATGTCGAGGAGTGTTGTAGGGCTTGCCCAGTGTAGTTGGGATCTTGGATCTTGCCGGCAGACTTGCTTGTCTTGCGGCAGCTCCAGGATTTTGACGTTGTACTTGGTATGGATTGGCTGTCGAGGTACTTCGCCACCATTGACTGCAGAGAGAGGACTGTGACCCTCCGCGAGCCTGGACAGGAGGAGTTCGTCTACAGAGGCTGCCAGAGCACATTGTTCGCAGCGACCGTTTCCTCGGCGAGAGCTAGGCGGATGATGAGCAGAGGTTGTATCGCTTTCTTGGCGACTATTGTTGAGGTGCCTACGGCGGCACTGGGACTCAAGGATATCCCCATCATCCGCGAGTTTCCAGATGTGTTTTTCCCTGAGTTGACGACTATGCTGTGATGACCCGGATCTCCGCAGAGCTTTGGCAGGGTGATCAGCGGCTTCTGGAGGCCTAGGCTGTCATGCCCCGGGTGTAAACCAGAACCCGGGCTAGTCCACAGATCCGCCGTGCACACGAAATTTTCCGTGTATACGAAGCGTCGGTATCCTGCTCAGATATAAAAGATGTAATAAAAGAATATAAAAATAGAGCTGAACTAAGAGAACTATAACTACATCTCAGACAAGAAACGGGAAGTAAAATAAAGTACAGCTGTAAAGATAATACATATGTCTCTCCCAGCTCACCAAAATAGTACAACTGTTACGGCTTTTTGTGTTGGCATATTTCGTGAGTTGAGTCGGAGTCTTGAAGTGATCAAATTGTCAATCAGCAATCGAAGACTCGAAGAAGATTCAACATAAGCTCAAGTTGACACTCAGGTATGATTAATTTAATCATGGTGATTTATGTACATTTATAATTATTGGAATCTGGAATTTATTGAAACCCGGTTTAGACGTGATTTTGGGAACTTGGTTTTTAACTCACAACTTATTCTAAGTTTGGATTCCAGTACTTGGTCTGTTTTGGATAAAACTTATCTTGAAAAAATCAGTTTTTACATTGAGTACCGGAACCACACTTTGAGTTCCTCAAACCCAACACAGGATTTTCTGTAATTCTCATTGAGTACCGGAACACAGTTTGGAGTACCGGAACACAATAGGAAAATCTGTGTTTTGCATCATTGAGTACCGGAACCCAGTATTTAGTACCGGTACACAATGCCATGTCGTGATAAGATTGCTAAACCAACTCTAATTAGTTTCCAAATGTTATAAATAGATACTTAATCTCGAGAACAACCGATCAATTCAGAAACACTCGAGAGCAACCCTAGAGGCTAGGTTTTTATTGTTCTTCTCTTTAGCCTCTTTTAGGTCAATTCGACGGTTCTTCCAAGACATACTTTTTGTCGAATTGATCTAATCTTTGCTTAGAGATTCCATCCATGGTTCTTCAATGATAATCTAAGCAAAGGATCACCATCGAAGCCTATATTCTGTATCGGCTGAGTTTGCGTCGTGGATTCGACGTAGCATCGTGGATTCGGTGTGTTGAAGGTGTTTCGTGGATTTGAAACGTGTGCTCGTGGATTCGAGTGGCATTCATAGATTCGAACGTGTGCAGTGGACGTGCAATCGATGGAGCGCAAGATCCGAAGAAGTTGAAGGAGGGGTTTGAGTCCGTGGAGTCGGTAATCATCTTGTTATTCTTCTTTTCTTAGTGAATTGTTATTGCATGTTGGTCCCGTGGTTTTTCTCCTGGATTGGAGTTTTCACGTAAATTTCGGTGTGCTGTCTTTATTTTCCGCATTGGTTTTTATTTTGCACTGAGATTGATTTTTGAGTATTACACCTATTCACCCCCGCTCTAGTTGTTTGATAGTACCTATTTAGATCCTTGTGGATCCTTATAAAAATCTATAATTGGTATTAGAGCGGGTTTTAGATTTATCTATCATGTCGGGTGAAAGTGGTAATATTTATAGACCTCCTCTTTTTTATATGACTAATTATGCTTATTGGAAAGTGCGGATGAGAGCTTTTCTCATCGCAATTGATGAGTGGGTTTGGCAAACCGTTGAGTACGGTTGGGTGCATCCTGTTGAGTTAGTAAGAAATTCTACTATCCAAAAACCTCGCTCTAGATGGTCCAAAGAGGAAATCGAAAAATCTTCTTACAATGAAAAAGGTATGAACGCTTTATTTAATTCTCTTTTCTCGATCGAGTTCACACGAATTTCCGCGTGTGAGACTGCAAAGGAGATTTGGGACGTTGGCTATTGGAGCACTTACAACTAAAAGGGAGTTGGTAGGGATATCAAGTAATTATACAAAATTAGGTAAGCTCGCCAAGTGGACCAACCTCTTTATAGTTTATACCACTGCACTTTGTTTATAGAACGTAGTTGGATAAGGAGGAAAATTGTATAATAGGGTAATATCAAAAAGGTAAATAATTAAATAATTTCATAAATTTAAAGAATCGCCTTTTTATATTGTAGGAATAACAACTTAATTTCTTTTTGTTTCAAGAAATGTGTAGGCTAATTCTGAACTCACCCCACTCATAATACTCTCGAAACGCAGAAATCATAAGCTCCTAGATCAAAAGCACACGTAAGAATTCAAGCCCTCATTTCTACACGAAGGCAGATTTAGTGTCTTACCCGCTGCACACCAAATTTCCTTTTTACCGTATATTAATTTGAATATCCATTTTTTTCCATATCTTCAAATGTTCAAAATGTGATTCTGAATCAGTTAAACCATTTTTAGATGGATTTTATGTTAGCTACATCCCCAAAATTGAATTACAATATGGTACAAAAATTTGATAGGAACAGTTCCCAATGTAGGACTGTCCGATTAGCTGTTCATTACTTCAGTCTCACCGTTTGGGACCAACTATCCTCACCAATTTCTTTTTCTTTTTTTCTTTTTTTTCTGAAGCGGGGAACAAAATTAATATTGAGAATTTTTACAAACTTTCCTTCTTGCAGAGAGCAATTCTAATTCTAAGCTCCCATTTTAAACCTCCTTTGCAGTGTCTCCTTTCCTTTATTACAAGATTGTGAGTGATAAGAGAAAAAAACTCACTCACAATCTATTGTGTTTGGTTCAAATACACGGAAGAAAATAAATTTTAATATTTTTTTTTAGGCTAAATTACAGAAAACCCCTCTTTAATATCCCGCTTTTCCACTTTACCTCCTTGTCTTTTAAAAGTCGACAATCTGCCCCCTCGAAATTATCAAAATGTTTTTAGGGGGCAACGCCGTTAACTGATGGGGTAAAATGACCATTATGCTCTTACCTTATATCGGGGAGAGAGAGAGAACGAGAGAGAGAGAGAGAGAGAGAGAGAGAGAGAGAGAGAACGAGAGGGCGACGGCGGCGGCGACCTGCGCCAGAGGAGGAGGAGGAGGACCTCCGCCGCGTGCGACCCGTTCCGGAGGAGGAGGAGGACGACGAAGAGGGCTCGGGCGATGAGCGCTTCAACGACGACGACGGCGGCGAAGCGGGCGCGGGCTACCCGATCCGGAGGAAGAGGACGACGACGACGACGGCGGCGGCGACGCGGGCGATGAGCTCTGCCGCGTGCGACCTCCGGATCGATGGGCTCTGCCGCGGCGAAGGGGACGCGGGCGATGGGCTCTCCCGATCCGGAGGAAGAGGACGACGACGACGGCGGCGAGCTCATCGCCCGCGTCGCCGCCGCCTTCGTTGTCGTCGTCCTCTTCCTCCGGATCGGGCGATGGGCGACGAGCTCTGCCGCGGCGAAGGGGACGCGGGCGATGGGCTCTCCCTCTGTGTTCGTTTTTTTTTTTTTTTTTTTTTTTTTTTTCCTCCGATGTCTCTCCCTCTTTCTTTCTTTTTTTATTTTTTATTTTATTTTTTTTCTTTTCGAAGTCTTTTTTTTCTTTTTTCTTTTTTTTTTCTCGGAAAGTCTCTCCCTCTCTTTTTGTTCTCAAGGGTATTTTGGGTATTTTTAATTTTATTTTCAAAAAAACTGCCGGCACACTCACGGACTCGTAACGGCAGGGGGGTAACTGCACATTTCGATAATTTCGAGGGGGCAGATTGTCGACTTTTAAAAGACAAGGGGGTAAAGTGAAAAAGCGGGATATTAGAGGGGGGTTTTCTGTAATTTAGCCTTTTTTTTATATCCAAATATTATTTTTGGAAGAAAAGTAACAATCAATTTTTATTTTTTTTTGAAGAATTAAGTTTTATATTTCAATATAATAGGTTGGTATAAAATTCTAAATATATTGTAATATTTTATTCTTTTTTTTTATGTTTGGATAAACTATTGTATTTTTAATCTGCAATGTTGTAAAAAAATATAAATTTAATACAGTTTAAAAATTCTAAAAGTTTTATTTAAAAAAATTATAATTTTAGAAGAAAAAAAAAATTATATATAATTTCATAGAGAAGATGAATGTAAAACTAAAGTATAAAAGAGAATTTTGTCAAATAAATTAGAGTACATGTACAAAAGACGAGAAAGAGGAGGAGATGGAGAAGGTGGAGAGAAAAAAATAGCTTAAGATATTATATGAAAAAGTAGAAAGTTAATAAAAAAGAAAATTGATAATAGTGGAGAGATGATGGGCACAAAGAAGAGCGGGAGGGAGTGAAATGTGAAAGAGGGCAAGTGGAGAAATCGTACACGATAGATGGAGAATTTTTTTATTCCGCTCTAACATTTTTTTTTTTTATTTTGTTCAAAATTACTATGCAAAGCTCATAATACAGAGAATTTTTTTACTTCATTTACTTTATAATACACCATAATACCTTTTATCTTATTAGGCTATCCAAATATGTTATCTAAAAAAACATAACTTATTAAAAAATATAGTAAAGTGACCCAAACAGTAGGTGGAACAATTTGTTCCGGTCAAAATGAGTTGTTCTAAAATAATCCGTTAAAATTGTTTCTAAAGCTACGTTTTGTTTAAAATCTAAATTTTGTGAATATCTCTAGTTGTTCTTGAGAACAAAGAATATTCCAATATAAGTTAGAACAACTGTAAATTTGTATTTGGATTCATTTAAAAAAATATTCTGAATGATATTTTTAATATTGCTTGGATAAAAAATCTAGAAAAATATTTACATCTATTTAAAAAATAAAATAAATCATTTATATCATATATTTTATATAAAATTAATTTATATAACAATTTATAATATAATTTTTTATATAACAATTTAATTTATATAGTTATATTTATTTTATTTTATATAATAACTTATTTTATGTAACAATTTATTTTATATAATTTATTCATAATATATATAATAAATAAAATATAATATTAGGAATATCCTTATAATTTTAATTAACAATACTATAAAATTTAATACACATTTAAAAGAAATATATATATATATATATATATATATATATATATATATATATATATATATATATATATATATATATATATATATATATATATATATATATATATATATATATATATAATATGTGAAAAATAATTTAATATATATATTACTTAATAAAAAAAATTTTAAATATTAATATATAAATTATAAAATAATAAAATAAATAATATATCAAATTTTAGTAATTTATATTATATAATAAAGTTTAAGTATAAATAAACTATCATAAAAATAATATTTATATTAATATACTTATTTATATAATTTTATATTTAATAAAATAAAATAAAAAACAAAATTATTTATTAATTCGGATCGGATAATCCAAAAAAATATAATTTTCTACAGTTGTTAGGCCCGGTCAAATAAGATCCACAGGGGAGAAAGCTAATGAAACAACATATACTATTCCCGCATCGAATCTTTTCTCTGATGGTATATTTTTTTTTCTCTCTTTAATTTATATTAGTGGTTGAGTGATCGGCTTTTTTTTTTTTTTTTTTTTTTTTTTTTTTTAAATTTGTAGGCTAATTTTAAATTCGGCCCATCAAAATATAAACTAGTACAGTAATTCGTGTTTTGCTACAGAAAATTATTATTGAAATAAAAAATCATACAAAATAAAATATGAGTTGCTAAAAATAATTTAGAATATATAATTTAAATATACTAATAATTTGAAATGAAACATCGAATCCTCTGAAGTAAACAGAAGAGAAGAGTTCATGTCGAGGATAAATTAGAAAAGTATATATGCTATTTAGTTAACTGAAAATTTTCTGCTACTTTGTTGGAGGGAAAAAGATATAAAAATTAACTGTCTAACAAAATTTTTAAAATAATCCACGAATCACTGAAAAGTAATGAATCAACTGCGTAGTAGAGCAAGCCAATTGTGGAATTAAAAGGCATGCCAAAACCTAAAGAAAGTGGATAGAACTCATGTGGAATAAACTAGTTATATAGGCAAAAAATCTCTATTATTAAAAAACGCTTCTTTTTGGACAATCTCTAGTTATAAATAAGACAACGCAATACAACAGCTGATGACCAATAAAACAACTAATACAACAACCAAAATTGAAGAGAAAAAGGGACAAGAATAACTAATTATTAATGTAATTAATTAATGTGATTTTTTAATTTGGTGGTAAAGATATTATGAAAATAACAAAAAATAAGATATTAACATGTGAAGTTGAAGTAAAGCATCTTTTTTATGATACAATCTATATGATCTGCTGATAAATCTGTGATTGAAATATAATGTTAATACAAAATTGTCTGCATAAAGTCAAGGTTAAAAAATCATGAACATTAAATTGGACGCTAAAGAATAAAGCTAAAGAATATACAAAGACTCCCAACTATAGGCTATTTTAAAATAAATCCTTTTTTTTTTTAATTGATATGTCAACTACTTTTATCTGGTTTGATTTGAATTACTTATGTAAGTTGCTTTGAAGACTTAGATCAATTAGATAAAGAGCGTTAAATTTAAGATAATTGCGATGAAATTAAGGTATTATCAAACAAACAAACGAATAGAGTTTAAACTAAAATAAGCAAAAATAGTATGGGTGTCAATGAAGAAATTTTTTTTTTTTGAAAGATTGTATTTTGAAATGGCCTATAGTTGGGGGTTCTTCATAATAAGGCAGCAAGAACAGGAATTCCAAAAGAATAAGATATTTTATCTACAAAATCATCTATTAAAACTATAAAATTCATATTTTCATTCAATAAAATTGGAAGTTTAAGCAAATCCAACTCACCATGAGCAGAAACCACCAAATAATTTCAAAAAATTCTGTAAAATAGGTAAAAATAATTAGATGAAAAAATAGAAAAAAAAACAAGAAAAAATTGAGGAACTCTCCCAATTGATGTTGGTCTTCGAGAGGGCGAGGCTCGCTACCGTTGATATTGGTCTCTGAGAGGGCGAGGCTCGCCACTGCTACCGTCGCCACCTCGATCTCCACAATCATTGCCTACGCCTCCGGCTTCACCATCACCGTCTTAGTTTCCACCGTCATCACGTTCACCGCCTCCGCCACCGCTACGACCATGTCGCCGAAATTTCTTGTACGGGTCCTATGAAAACTCCACAAAGATAGAAAGAGGAGGTAGGACTGTGGGGAGTTGGGAGAAGCGGATGACATATAAGAAGAAAAGGCAAATTAACACCATGCATCTGCTTAATTAACTTATTGGGTTACCTCTTGAGTCTTACCAATAAGCTACCATGCCTTCAAATGATTACATAGGCAAATTAAATGGCAATTATGATTTGTTGAAGCATCAAACATCACCACCACTACAATAACCAATGTTGTGAGGTCACAATATCATATTAAATATATAGTAAATTAATAATGCATGTGATGGAGATTATTATTAAATTAGCTAATGAATTATATAATAAAAATATATTCTTGTTCATTAACACAATTGGCTAGTTGGTTCTCCCCGGTTTGGAGAATACAAAAATGTATACATTTATGATATCATCAAAAGGAGCGAGCCATATGCATGGTGCATGCATGTGGGGAGGTGAAAGGACGGATGTTGGAGAAGAGAAGAAGACATCGAGGGAGATGAGGGATTGTGCTGTGGAGAAGGAGAGAAAGAGAGTAGACGATTATTGTAAAAAAAAAAAAAAAATTAAAATTATTCTAAACTATCAAAAATACGCCACATCACCTTAAAAATATTAGGGATTCATAATATGGTATGGTATAGATACGCTAAAGACACAAATATCACACGCGCCTAGATCAGAAGCGCAGACAGGAGTTCAAATCCTCATGCTAAGACGAAGTCACATCCATAGTAAATTAGCAAATTATTTATAAATTATTAAAAATTTAAATTAAATTATTTGTATGTGAATTTTTTTTTTCAAAAATTTAAAATAAAATGCGAATTTTTAAAGCGGCTAAAACTTCACTTGCCCTAAAATAATTCTCTTACTAAAAAAAATCATTGCTCACCATCTACTTTATTTTGTAGCTCTATATTTTTATATTTTTAAGAATTATAACTATTTATACTAGTAGTATAAATTTAGAGAGAAAAATATTTTAAGAAATAGCTGAATTTGAGATTCTAAATTTTTAATTGGTGAATATATAATTTTCATTGAGTATTCGAATAATTGATGAATATTTTTTTAATTATATTCTTTAATAAATTTAAAAATTAAAATAATATTTATATTATATCCCCTGCACTTCAAATTTAACTATGGTCACATCAAAACTATCAGCATTTATATACCATGCCAAATAGGTTTTACTCTTTCAAGGCCAGAAGCTGCTGTTGGAAAACTCTTTCTATTTTTTTTTAAATAAAATAATATTTTAAAATAATTTAAATAAAAAATATTTAAATATAGGATTAATTGCATACGGCTTTCTGCAAATATATCGAGTAGCAGATATATCCCTACAAAGTTCAACTTTTCATATTTATCCCTTCAAAAGTCCAACGTTATTCATATATATTCCTCCGGTTAATTATCGTTAGTTCACTGCTTATTTTTTAACAGATTATATATGAAATGGTAGTTTTACCCTTTCAAAAATATTCCTCTAAAAAATAATACAGAAATATCTGGAAGGATAAAAAGATAAATTTACCTCACTAACTAACCAAGATTAAGTATTTAACCTATGGTTAACTAGATTTTTCTAACAGAGATAGACGGTAGAGATATATATGAATAACGTTGGACTTTTAAAAGAATAAATATAAAAAGTTAAACTTTGTAGGGATATATCTGCTATTCGATATGTTTGCAGGGAGCCGTATGCAATTAACCTTAAATATAAATCCACATGTAAATTATTAGAATACTATAAATTAATTAATAATAGAGATTAGAAGAGACTTGTGGGTCGATACGTGTGATACAATTCTAGAAGCAAGATTGCCCCTCTATTTACGAGGATCCGGCAATCACTTATAGCGATACAATTACCACGAACCACCCCGTCGGCTCAATTCCGGAATGGTGCAGAATGAACTGCGTCAATTTCCAGAGATCTAGCAAAAGGAAAAAAAAAAAAAAAAGCTTAGTGTAAAAGAAGCTTAAAATAGTTTTGTACTCTACCTCTTTATGACTTAACCAAATTTCTGCTCCATATATATAGACTAGAGCCACGATGACTCTTGTAACCCACCTTCAGACACAGTCCAACGGCTAGATCTCGGGTTAACAGTTATATTTTACTGAGAAGGCTCTTGAGTAGTCCATCAGGCTCTTTCCAAAACAAGATTCTTGGGTTGCCCGTTAAGGCATTCTCAAGATAAGGCTAAATCAAATAATAAAAAAAAAAGAATCGAGTCAAAAACGCGCGCGCGCCGCCCGCCCGACCCGACTCATGCTGAGCGCAGCGCGCCTTTAGGAGATGGCGTAACTCTCTCTTTCTCCTAATCAACTCCTTCAAAGAAGGAATATAAATGTTACTATCACATGTGATGAGTTTTTAATATAGAACTAAATATCTGGTAAGTAAGACTTTGGACTTCTAGATAAAGGCCATGAATTTTAATTGGGCTACCCAGAAGGCCCAGAAATCAAAATTAAATTTTAAATCAAAAAATTTAAATAAATTCTATCACTTGCAAGGCCCATGCCCCGTGTACCACAGGCCCAAGCCGTGCCGTATCAGGCTGCCGTTCAACTTATTTATTTTTGATATTTTATTTTCTAATAGATATTAACTGAAAGAACGTTTATAATATAATATATGTTTTTACTGAAATAATATTATTAGAGCAGAGCTACTATCTCGCTAATACGACAAAACCTTTGTGCTGTTAAATTAACTAGTGTATTAACCCGCGCGATATGGCAGATAGAAAATAGTAAAAAAAAAAATATATTAATAATATATATTTTTATAAATTTTTAAATATATAAGAGTGAAAAAATTTTCATATCAAATTAATAATAAATCAATCCAACTATATAAACAATATACATGTCTAAACTTAACAGTTCAAAAATAAATAAAAATATTATATATTTTCGTCGTTGAGAGAGAAAAAGGGATGAAACCTAAAGCGCGAGTTATCGAAAGACCATTATCGTCTCGCACTTTGTCGCCTTGAGCCGGCCTAAGCGTCGTATATTGCTCCATGAGATCACCGCAGCGGCAAAGGAGGAGGCCTAAGCGTCCTATATTGCCCCATTAGACCGCAGCGGCGAAGGAGGAGGTGGAACAATCTCTCGCATTGCACCCTCAACGCGTTCCGTTCTAAAGCGAGGAGGGTCGGGTTAAGTCGCGTCGACGTGGATTAAGGTTTGAAAAACTTGTTGCTCTTTTCCTAAATTCTAAATTTGAGAGGAACAAAATTATCAGATGGGTTTCACCTTCATTAAATAAAGAGGAGAGGAGAGAAAAAGTAATAATGTTTCATCAAAAATAAATTGATGAGGGTGAAAAAGAGAAAAAATTATGAGATAATTAAAGGGGATGAGAGAGAAAAAATTGTATGAGTTGAATAGAGAGGATGGAAGAGAAAAAATCGTATCCGTTGAATAGAGAGGAGGAAAGAGAAAATGTCATGACGTTTCATCAAATAAGAATTGGTGAGGGTGAAGGATAAACTGCCACGTGGTAAAAAATAGGGATAATTGCCTGTGTACCCCTGAAATATGAAGAAATATCTAATTTATCCCTCTTATTTTTTTCTTTCTAATATACCCTTCATACGTTCCACCGTTATTAAAAATACCCCTACCGTTTTCCTTTGTTAAGTTAACTAGGGTTAAACTAGAGTTAAATAATAATCGGAGTTGAAAACTATCAGATATACCTATTTTGCCCCGGTTTAAGGTTTAGGGTTTAGGGTTTAGGATTTTTTAGGATTTTAGGGTTTAGGTTTTAGGGTTTTAGGGTTTAGGGTTTAGAATTTTTTAGGGTTCTAGGGTTTTAGGGTTTAGGATTTTTTAGGGTTCTAGGGTTTAGGGTTTAGGATTTTAAGATTTAGGGTTTAGGGTTTAGGGGTTTAGGGTTTAAGGGTTTAGGGTTTAGGGTATATTTGAAAGGGCAAAATAGTAATTACACACAGATAACAGCAGTTTCAAACGGTACACTAACAGAGTTTAACTTCAGGAGTATTTTGGAAAGAAGTTGGAACGTAAGAAGGGTAGTTTTAATATTAGCCTTCTAAGAGGGGTAAATCTGAAAACAGAGAAATTTTTAGGGGTACGTAGGAAATTGCCCCTAAAAAATATTAGGGATTCATATATTTGTATAGATTAGGAGTTCTTATTGGAGATTTACAATGTAAAATATAATTTAAAATATTTGAAGTGTCTAAAAATCACATTTTATGATTTTTAAAAAATCACTCCTTATATAGTGCATAAAAAAATTACAAAATAAATGATTAGAAACAAACAAGATTGCAAAAATAATGGTAAGTGCTCTTCAATGCAAAATCAGAATTGTCATACAGAGAATAAAAAAAAAAAATTATAAAGAATTCAATTTAAAATAATTTATATTATTAAATGAGCCGACTTACACATGCCATAAAATTTTTTCTAATTTGGGGTCTTTCAACAATGATGTAAATGACTTTCAAATATTATAAAATTTAATTTATAAACACTTCAAATGCTTTAGTTCATGTTTGATAGTTGCCCGCAGACTCTTGATCATTGAAAATCATTTGATAGGACAAATAGTTTTGTGCTATAATTCATATTATTATTGATAATTTTGAAGGAGTATTTATGGTAGTTTTCAAGTTTTGAGAGATAACTCTAAAATTACCTTAAAATAATAAAAGGATAATTTTGAATGCCCTTCTAAATGAAAACTAATCTAAATTTAATGGATTATACTAAAATCCTATTTTCACCCCTTAATAAGCTAAGAACTTGGAAAACATACAGGAAAAGCAATTTTCATAATTTAAATAAAATTTTAAAATAAATTTAATAAATAAAAGTAATACATCACACACTTAATAGAAAATTAGAAATCATGCTATAAGCTACAAAATTAAAAACTATATTTCAAATAAAAAAATAAAAAATATATGTATTAATATATTACCTTACCGGAATAGTGGTCAACTCTATTTTAATCCATATAGTATTACTGGTTATTTCGACATAATCAGATATCTGAGATTTTTGAGTCAGATTACTACTGATTCTTTATCATCGCGTTTGGTTTAAAACAGTAATGTAATGTTGGATTACAATATATATATATATATATATATATATATATATATATATATATATATATATATATATATATAATTACTATATTTAGTTCATTTTATAAAATTCATTAATCCTCATAGTCTATTTTAAAATTATCTTTGCAGTCAAATTTAATAATATTTTTTACTAAACTATAACTTAATATAATTTGTACTTGAATTTAAAATTTGAATTTAAATTTGAATTTTAAAAATTTAAATTTAAAATCTAAACAAAATTATAAAATCTAATATTTAATTTAAAATATAAATTTAAAATTTAAAATTTTGAAAAATTAAAATAAAATTTAAGTATAAATTTAAAATTTTTAATTTAAGATATATATTAAAATTTTAAAAATTTAAAATATAAGTATAAATTTAAAATTTAAAATTTAAAATATAAATTTAAATTTTAAAATTTAAAATATAAATTAAAATTTTAAAATTTAAATCTAAATTAAAATTTGAAAATTTAATTTATTTTTTTTAAAAAAATAAATTTTAAATTTTAAAATTTTAAAATTTAAATTTAAAATTTTGAAATTTTGATACTTGAAAATTTAAATTAAAATTTTAAAAATAATGTATTGAAAGTGCTTGGGGATTGGAGAGGTAAATTTATAATTTAAATAATATGCAAGATAATCTTACATAATTTGTAATGCTATATTACTGACCAGATTGTATACGGGATGAATTGGATGAACCAAATACAAACACGTTCTTATCTATGATAATTTTATATATCTAAATAGATATATATATATAATATTTTAAAATTTAAAGAGGTATATATAGAATTTCAAAACTTTTTTTTTAAAAAAAACATTTAAAAGCACCCCAATAATAAAATAATAAAACAACAATAAATAAGAAAAAAAAAAAAGGAAAAACTCCTAATTTTAGAGATTGAAAGAAGAGGACAAAAGAGAAACCAAAATAGATTATTGAGTAATGCTATATATACCATATAATATTTTTAGACCAATTTGTATAAAAAATTTACTGATTTTGAAATTTTGTAAAAGTGGACCATTTTTTCGTTTTTATAGATTCAATTTAAATTTTCAATATGCTGAGTGCGACAAGAAAAAAAAAAAAAAAAAAAAAGAAAAGAACAGGAAAAAAAAAAGGAAAGAGAGAGAGAAAAAAAAAAGAGAGTATTTTAGTAGTTTACTAAAAATTCGGATCGAATTTGCAAAATAAAATATATAATTCATTTTGCGAAATTTCAAAACTAATAAAATTTTAATGCAAATTGGCCATATTTTTATACTTTACATTTATTTGATCAATTTTTTAATTAAAATTAAAAAATTATATTAAATTTTGGATTTAATAGTGTAACATGTGAGGTGATTTTTTACGTAGCAGTTGTACAATATCATTTATATTTCAAGTCAATCAAATTTTAATTTTTTTGTGAAAAAAATTATAATAATTTATTTTAAAAAAATGATGATGATATGAGTGAACGGGATGTCGTCCTATTGCTATATTCGATGTGACGAGTGGAATACACTCTATTCCAGAATGGAGTGGGATGTAGGATGTACACCCCTAAGAAGGATGTATACCTAGCAAAGCCCTTTTTGTAATATGTAAGATAAAATGTTGAATGCTATGAGAATATTTGTTAGGTTATTATTTATTGGTATTGTACAAAGAAAAATGGTATATCTACACGGGAAGGACCTAGATAATATATTTTTCATCCAAAACACTACAACACAATAAGGTTATAGCGACACTTTTAAGTGTCCCTAAAACCTAAAAAAAGTGTCACTAGCAAAATTACCGACACTTATTATAGTGTCGCTATATGTGCAGTCGCTAGGGTATATAGCGACACATTACTAAGTGCTGGTATATCCCAAAAAAAGTGCTGCAATTTAGCAACACTTTTTTTTACTTTTAGTGACAAACTTATGTGTCCCAAATTTGAAAAAAGAAAATTATATTTTTTTAGCATAGTGACACTTTATAAGTGTCCCATTATCATTAAAAATAATAATATTATATTTAAACATATAGTATTAAACTTTAGTTAAGCTAATCACATTTATATTAAATCGATAAGACTAAAAAAAACAATCAACAAAGTTTTAAAAATTTTCATTAAAATGATAAATCCACAAAGTAATATCCATACATCAAAATAATAATATCCGCTCACATGTTATAGTAATTATTACAAACCAAACTCTCTAACTACTCTTGTGCTTGTAGACATACTCCTTCGACTTTGCCGGACCGAACACGTCCTTCATCGTCACCTGCAACTTAAGATTAAATCACAGATCACAAACCTTTCCTGCAGAAACACATGAAATGCAAATAAGTCCACAGTAGCTAAAAAGCAACCATATAACAATAACCAGATTAGACAACAGCAGATGATTGATTATTACTCGTGATATCTTATATACTCGATTGTAGGATCCAAACATTATAAGATGCAATCATGCAAGTTTTATAGTATAAAGCTAATCTCACATAGTGTATAATGCACCACTCGCTAGCGTCATAGAGGATTACCTGTATTCAGTCGCCAGGCTTTTCCTTATCAGTAGGATTGACGATACAAAATACATGCCCATTATCTCCGACAGGAAGAGGACAACATTAGTAGTTGATCCACTCCCAACTCTCGAAACTGCAAAGAAGAACTACATGCAGAAAACAATGCAGGGAATCATTACAATTGAATATTAAGGTCACATTGAAAATAGTAGAAACAGTCATACTCCTTCAAATCCCGATCAATCAGTTAATAGGTCAAAATAATTCTAAACTAAAAAAAAAAAAAATCTAGAGTGATCTTGGATCTCTAGTAAGAATGGTAATTTTCTAAAGTTTTGATGGGAAGATTACATTGGATGCACATCCTAATGAATTAGAAGAGAGCTGTTTCTTACTCATAAAGAACCACTGGACAGCCTATATAAGCTGAAAATTTTAAGGTAGAAATAAACCAAAAACCACCAACTCACCTTCATGAGATTCGTTAGGAAGCCTCGAACAGAGATGACGACTAGCATTCCAATGAATAGCAATGATATATACTGTTAGCCAACACAGAGGAAGTAAGTAGTTTTAGAACTATTAATCATATTATAGAGAAAATTAACAATTCAAGAGTAGATGCAATTGTTCACTGCAAAGCAATGGCTTTACAATTCACTTATCTATATTGTTTCCTTGGTGAAAATTATAGCGTCCAAAACTGTCAAGATACAGCTCATACTGAGAAAGAAAAAAAATTTACATAGGCCTTTTCAGTTAGTTTTATCTGTACAGTCCAATATCAGATTGCCTACCTGTGATAGAAGAGCAGCATTTATGCCAATGTCAAAGTACTGTAAGAAAATACTGATTGCCATTGTTACCGGATCTACAAAACCTGCCTGCATCAAGAAAAACAAAGGAAAAAGAGAGGAAAAAGAAAAGCCTTCAACAGAGGGGCAACTGTGGATTTGGCCAAAGTATTGAGCAGAAACTTATTTACACTATTTTACATCATTTAGCTAACAATTTCATCAAAGAGAATGACTATAAAGATCTTTACCTCTTTAAACACCACACTTTGCAGAGACTGCAACACAAAAGGAGGGGAAAAAGTGAGAATAAGCTCCTCACGACCAAGGAGAAGTAGAACGCAGGAAAAATAGTTGAAAATAACATTCTTGACATAATGAATTATTCTTCATAGAAAACTAACGAATCCATTTCGTGAGCTGAAAAATATATACAGGGCAAACAAACACCTGTATGATAGCTAGATATACTAGAAAAATCATCACTGTTGTGGACCTTACAAGTGGGCATAAATAAGCACAGAATTGTATGACGTCCGCTAGGACCCACTAATTGTTGAGGATGCAAAGGAGACATCGCAAAATTTAAAGATATTTTCCTAATTAACCCTAAAAAATTAGACTGATGTCATTTGTGAGAAGAAATTCAGCTAACCCTATATTCTTATATCATGGAAAGAGTCAACAATTTACAAGACATATGGTAGTCGTGTCTCAGGGAGCTTTCCCTTAATTGGCACAAATTAACTAGAATGAAATGAAACTAACATTCAATTGGTTATAATAGTTAAGCACATTAATAGAGAGGACACATGTTTATTTAAGAAAAAACCATACTATATGCGATTCTCTTTCCTTGATCAAAAGCAAAGCTAAGTTATAATTAAACAATTTTCAAGTTGCAATAGCAGCTACAACAATTAAACAAAATGATTGTGTAATTCATTAAATGAAGTAGACTAAAATTTCGAAGCTCAAAGTTAAAAGAAGACAAAAAAAAGTCTACCAAACAAAAATTTCGATAGGAAGATGGAAAACAGTACGCTGCATATAAGTAACTGTCATCAGAACTTTCACCTTCATCTAGCAACGCTATCAAATTCAGTGTGAGCAAGTCACATGAATAAGTTGGGCCTTGAAGCCTTGTATGTGGTTTTAAGCTTCCTTGTAGGTGGCCTAACCTTCCTAAACACAAGGGGGAACTTAATTTTGGAATCATGGAATTGCTTTGTACTCTCTCTCTTGCAAAGCTTAGCAGGAACAGTTGCAGTTTTGATGATTTGTATGCAGTGAAACCTGACACGATGATGAGAGGCCATCTCATTATACATCTGCTCAACAGAACCATTCAGAGTAGTATCGCGGTATTCCTTGTACATGTTGTGGTAGCCTGTTCTGCTTTGGTAACGGAGCCATATGCCATAGTTCTTGATCTTGGTTGGGTTTCGCTCAAAAATCTACAAGGCAATTGTCACTATCAAGGTCACTTCCAAAAAAAAGAACAAAAAAAGAAATATCAGGGAGCAAAATTCAAACTATCACATGGAAAGTCAGCCTACTCATGAATATTAGAAGTACTAAAATTATTCCGTAAACCACAAAAAAGATAAGAACTGAAAAAGGCGGAACAAGTAGCATAAGTGCAAAACCATATAAACTGGCTAAAACTGGGACATTAAAACTTAGATACAAATCACAGATGACATACAACTTATCCCCAAATACTTTTTGAATCAACATAGCCTGATCATTAAAGTGACACGTATGAACACAACTATACTACAGTTCCACAGATCATTCAACTTCCACACAGAAATGCTCTTAGATGTTTAAGAAGTATGATAAACAATATTGTGCCAAAAAGATATAGGTAAACTTTCCCAAAGCTTTGAGGAAAGGTGGTATCAAGTGTGGGAGTAAATCAATAACCTCAATCTCTACTACTAAGCTTTATTACAATATGTGGTCACATATAGACACCACACTATTAAAAACTTTTAGTTGCCATCAACAGCTATAAACCCAGAACGAAGAAAACTCAAGATATCCACAGTCATACACGAAATGTATTATTGAGTAGTGATCTTCATCTTCCATGTAATCACATTATGGCCTTCCAGAACTTTAAAACTGGTGCTCTAATCTAATAATCCATTCTAAACCCATCTTAGACCGCAACAAACAAAATCACGACCTAATAAACCTAAATTTGCAAAAGCACAAGATGTAAAGATAATAATACAGCTTTGAAGTACATTAACTCCAATTAAACTTCTACACGAATATATTGATCAAAACAAATTCTGATAATAATTGATGAAAAAGCAATGCAAGGAAACACAACCTCATTGATGCACATGGACTATAAACTGGGCATGTGTAATTCATTTCCACTGAATGTAACAGCATCCTTTTTGTGAGTTTTGGCAAATAGAAATGCAAGGAATTAAGATAGGGTAGAAGTTCAGGAGGCAGGTGGAAGATATGAAGGAGTTCATCGACATTTTCATCTACAGCTAGCATATAAGCAGGGATCGATGATAGCAGATTTGAGCCACACAAGTAATCAACTAGACTATTTTCAGAATCAGAAGCCATTTAACCGAATGCAGTAAAAAGTTTCGCAAGATAATTGCCACTTTAACAAATGTAGATCACCTAAACAAACCCTAGAACCTAAAATCAGCATCAGACACCAAAATTGTCCCAACAAGAGAGCATTACAAGCAGATCCACAGCGAAAATCCTAATCTAACTCCCAAATTGCTCAGATTAAAGGAAAACAAAGTAACGATCCACACCATACCTCACAAGATCCGCGACGTTCTGCGACTTCCTCTCGCTATCGGATGGCGTAGGGCGAAGGGAACGCGCTTCTCCTCCTCCTCTCGATCTCCCCCCTCCTCCTCTTCTCCTTCGTCTTCCTCGTCGTCTCCCTCGTCCGCCTCTGCGGAGTCGTCGTCGTCGTCGGAGGAGATCTCGAACTCCTCCTCGCTCTCGCTCTCGCTCTCGCCCTCGCCCTCGTCCTCGTCCTCGTCCTCGCTCCCGTAGCGTCCTCTCCTTCTTCGAGTGGCCATTTCGACTCTTCACACGAGGTGAGGGGAGGGGTGCGCGAGTGCAAGTGCTCCCCCTCGCGTTTACTCGCACTATGCGGGGGTCGGGAGAGGGGCCGAGCTCTAGCGCGTGCGTGATTAGAGGAGGGGAGGGTTGGGTTTGGTTTGTGGTTAAGGGTTAAAATTTTGAAATTTTAAATTTTAAATTTAAAATTTTGAATTTTAAAAATTTAAAAATTATAATTTGAAAATTAAAATATATAATTTTAAATTTTAAATTTTAAATTTTAAATTTTAAATTTTAAATTTTTGAATTTTATCTTAAAATTTAAAATTAAAATTTAAACTTTAAAATTTAAATTTTTAAATTTTAAAATTTTAAAATTTAAAATTTAAAATTTTAAAATTTAAAATTTAAAATTTTAAAATTTTAAATTTTAAATTTTTAAAATTTTAAATTTTAAAATTTAAAATTTAAAATTTTAAAATTTTAAATTTTAAATTTTTAAAATTTTAAATTTTAAATTTTTAAATTTTGTTTAAAAATTAAAATTACTTCTTAAATTCTTTATTGAGCCAAATGCCCAAAACCATATTTCAAATAATAGTCAAATATCCATTTATTTAACATAGAATTATTCGTCGGTAAAAATTAAAAGTTTAAAATAATTACCGCTAAAGCACTATTTGTAATTATTTAATAGCGGTAATTTTATAATTGCCGCTATTAAATTGCCATAAAAGACTATTTTGGTGTAGTGGGTGGGAATTTGTCAAATATGAGTTTTGGGCTAAAATTTATGGTTGGTGTGTGGTAGCAATAATTTTTTTTTTTTTTGGTTGGATTTAAATTTGGGCCTTGATTTATAAATGGGACACTTATATAAAAGTGTCTCAACAATGTGTCGCTATAACCTTATTGTGTTGTAGTGAAAATTTATAAATATTTAAATAATTTTAATAAAAAAATATAATATAATAAATAAAAAATTAATAAATTTTAATTTTTTTTTAAAAAAGTAAAATAACATCTTATTTGAGAAATGAGAGATGTGATGTTGATAAATAAAGCTGATAGAATATATTTCGATCTCCGCAAACCCCACGTACCAGTGCAATGCAGCAGATACGTTTCAACATATCAAAGTCCGAGCAATGATGCGTCAAAATCTCATCTCCGTCAACGTCAAGATGATGATGGCGATGGATGGATGGATGGATGGATGCATGCATGCAAGTGCAGGAGGCGAGAGGGGAAGGGAATCATGGCGTGGCAGCGAAAGAGGAGGATGACCTATCCAATTCCGGACGTAGGCTTCCTCTCTCTCAAGTCCAAATCAATCTTCTTCTCCTGCTGCATATAATCGTCCATATATGCCACGACTTTTCTTTCATTTTTTTTTTTTTTTCTCTTTTTGTTTGCTTTAATCCACTTTTGAGTTTAACCTTCCACCTCATACTTAACACAAAATCTGATATATTAAATGTATTACCGACATGATTATTATATGTCTCGATATTTTTATTTGCATGGGATTCTTGTCCTCAATGTATTGTGGATGCTATAAATTTTGTATATTTTATCATATATATATATATATATATATATTCATCTAGTATTTATATTTGTATCAAACACAAGTGCGGCACGAATGTGCGTTCAGGGCACATTCCATTAAATATATATATATTCATCTAGAATTTATATTTGTATCGAACACAAGTGCGGCACGAATATGCGTTCAGAGCACATTCCATTATATATATATATATATAGATATATATATATATATATATATATATATATATATATTATTTTTTTATACATATATAATTTAAAGTAATATATATTATGGCTTTCTGATGAATTTACGTAAAAAAAATTTTGTATAATAAAAAATAATTTGTCTAAGTCAAAAATATATTACACCCTTCAATATATCACTTATTAAAATCAAGAGGCCCAACGAAATTCGGGACGGCGCCCGCTGACACGGGGCCCCGTACGGAGAGTCCGAGGGGGCGAGAGAGAGAGAGAGACACAATGACAGGAGGCTCCAGAGAGAGGGCGTGAGAGAGAGACACACACAAAATGATAGGAGGGCCCAGAGCGAGACCGCAAAATGTGGAGAGGCCTTCGAAACGGTTCCCGATTCATGTGTTTTATGATACTTAACTCTAAAAAAAAAATCACTTAACTCTACTGAAAACTTATGCTGTAAACATTTAAACTTTTGGATAAAAAATATGCACTTAACCACCTTGAGGTAGAAAAAAAATAATAAAATGGAAACGTATTTGGTCATATCACAAACCGCCTAAGCACAAACACTTTCTCACTATCTAGAGACTTATACCCAAGGCCACTATTTAGGGCGCGATGACCTTGCCACAATCCTGTGCCATCGCGTTTGTTGAGGACTCTACAAAATGGAAGGTGAGAACTAAAAGAAGTTTCCAATATATTCGGCCTCAATCTAGACGCCTCTCCCATTTGGTCTAATCAATACATAAATAGATAGATAAGAAGAGCTGTAAACAACTATACTATACAGGTAGAGAGAATACTACTCTATACCTTACCAATATGTATCAATACTATACTCTGTACGACTCACTAATCATAACTCAATCATCGCGCTCGTCTCATGTCGAGCCAACTCACATCACGGGACCAACGGTGCCATCACCAACCAGGATCGTCTATTTGGGGATATATCTCTACCTATAAATGTGATAATCCAAAGCGTACTACCCGTGAGGAAAATCCAGCAACAGTTTAACCAATTTCGAGTATGATCCTGTCCTCTTATCCAGAGGACTCACCAAATCACAATGACACTATCGAAAAATCCACCATCCTTAGTGTCTAACTTACCCAAGAGCTCTATACAGTACTTGTAGAGTATCGGATTTGATTATACAGCACCGACTCCGCAGTTGTGCATGATGAGTGGATATTACTTGGGACATGTGTATTTTATGATTACAGTGGAGTTCGGAAGGTTTCGGATTGATGCGGGAGCTTCCGGGGCAAAAGTGAGTTGGCGGCGTCGTTTACTGAAGCTTCAGACTACATTTCGGCTTTGGAGGGCTTGGGTTCCGGAACTGGAACTTTGGTTCCGGAACTGGAGGGTTGGTTCCGGAACCAAGCCCTGTATTCCGGAACTAAGGAGCTGGGTATCGGTACTGCTAGGTGAGTACCGGTACCCCAGTGACAAAAACCCAGAATTTTGCATATTTTGGATTTTAAGTGAGGGGCACTTCCGTCATTTCACCTCCCCAGCTGCCCTGTACCCCACGCCACCTTCTATATAGAGCCATCCAACCCTCCTTCTTCTCCACTACAACCAGAGGAAAAAGAAAAAGAAGAAGAAGAAGAGGTGAGGAGAAGTGGAGAAAGTGCAAGTGTTGGTGTTGTCTTGCTGCTTGGTGTTGAGCGGAGTCGCGCGCGCGTCGGCTGCATGCAAGGTAAGTTGGCAGATTTCCAAGTTGGATTTTTGGATTTCTTTTATGGATTTGAATGAGATTTTTGAATGGAATTTGGTTGTTTTTCCTTCTCTCTT
Organism: Tillandsia fasciculata; assembly: GCA_029168755.2. NCBI lineage: Eukaryota > Viridiplantae > Streptophyta > Magnoliopsida > Poales > Bromeliaceae > Tillandsia > Tillandsia fasciculata. The sequence continues at coordinate 224,946 of JAQOTM010000204.1, read as the reverse complement.
TTCCTACATACCTTGAGGAGCAACTTGTGCTGCTTGGCTGAGAGACTTGGAGTCACATTGCGCGGAGCCGAGGGTGCATGCATGCATGCACACGTGCTGTGAGCTGGCTGTGGAGTGAGCCGGAGCGCGCCGGAAATTTTGCCGACGACTTGGGAGGTTACTTGAGCTTCAGAGGATTTTTCCGTGGTACGCGACAGTGTGCGCGCGCGCGCGGCGCGGTTTTGGAGTTTCGGCAGTTTGTGGATTCGGCGCTTCCCCGACTTCGGCTTTGCCTACGGAAAGCATTTTAGGTGGGTTGGAAATTCTTCAAGATGTATGGAATGCCTTCTAATGCTATTGTATGCATGTTTAGCATGTCAAGCTTAATTATTATTGTAGCTGGTAAATCTGATAGTTGCCTAGAAAATTGTAGGAAGATATTCCTGAGCCCCAGATATTTTTAGCATAATCTAGGGATGATTTGACACTAGACTGCATATTTTCTTGGCATTCGGGATGCACCTAGACCTTCATAAAATTTCTATAACTGGTTTTAAATTAAACTCTGTTTTTAAAAGTGTTTTAAAATATCGAGAGCATTATGGATGGTCCAGGTAGTTCGGGATACATGTGTCCTCGTGCCAGGGGGCCGAGTGGATTTTTAGAGCTTTGTGAGATGAGTTTCTAATGTCATGAGAGATTGGGAATTTGCTTCACTTCAGGGGCGGAAGCTACGGCGGCTGTGCCTACAGCCTGTTCTTGTTTGATTAGGGTTGTAGGCGTCAGTCTTTCGGAATTTTCGGGCCTCTTATGTGAGAGATTGAAGACTGATTCCATTGTTGGGTCAGAAGCTACGGGTGGCTGTGCCTGCAGCCTGTTCTTGTTTGATTTGGGTTATAGGTGTCAGTCTTTCGGAATATTCGGCCCTTCATGGAAGTCGATTGGTTTACTCTAGATCATGGGTTGGGCATTTGCTGATTGAGTCGTGGAGGGTTCTCCGACTTAGCTTTGTTTCTTTGGGCATTGTGAGATTGAGTCGTGGAGGGTTCTCCGACTGAGTGATGGTAATTTGGGTATTCGAGTTTTCGATCCGTTTGATCGTGGATTGTAACCTGCATGTGCTGATTATTGAGACAGATGAGACACGCTTGAGCTTGGTGGGGTCGCTCCCCTTGAGTTACGCTCCGGATGCGTTAGTTATGCCGCCTGTTGAGGCCGCCGCGCGGGGTACTGTGATAGTCCAGTTGGACGCCCTACGTAAGTCCCGTCCCAGTGTGGATGAGGTGGCAGTAGGTAGGCGCAGGCTTGACTGAGCCAGTTTTGGCAGTCATTGAGATTTGAGTATTGTGAGCACCTCGTGAGCGAGTGGATGCATAGCATGTTCTTAGATGAGTTTTCCTTTGAGTATGATACTTGAGGCATATTAGCAGTAGCGAGTGTATGCATAGTATGTTCATAGTAGAGTTTTCCTTTGAGCATGATGTTTGAGACATATTAGCTGTAGTTCTTTTCCAGCTTTCCTATTATCTATCTGCATACCTATTTGTTTTGCCTCCAGTAGACTTAGTGGGCATACCGTGGATATTGGTGACGGTACCCACTAGGAACTACCTTCTACAGTAGTTCTCACACCCGTTGCGGTGACAGGTTTCCAGAGGTTGCTGTTCCGGCTTGTGTTCGTGCGGAGACAGCTGATCGAGGTAAGGGCGTGACCGAGTAGTTCCTTACCAGCATTTTGAGAGTCAAAGGTAGATGTACCCTGTATTTTTGAGTTTCCACTTTTGTACTGGACAGTCTGAGAGATTTGTATTTATTTTACATAGGATGAGAGACTATGTATTGAGGATTTATTTATATTCAGATGTTCAGTTTTGATTTCTGTAGCTACTAGTTTTATTTCAGCTCTGATACATGTTTAGCTATAGATCTGACTTGCAGGGTAGACGCTTCGTCTGTGCGAGGGTTTTCGTACAGATGGCGGATCTGTTGGCGAGCCCGGGTCGCAGTTTCGACCCCGGGGCGTGACAGTACTGTTGGGCCGAAAAGTCACGTCGGGATCGGCCCTTGGGTTGACCCTCTAATATGAATGTGCCGTGTGCCAATAAGGGATCAAGCGATCGGGCCGAGGAGGGATTCACTCGGCCGGAATCTTCTCAATCGACTCTTGCGAGAGTTCAGCTTAGATTAGCTGAACTAGGGTTGAGAGGTAAAAGGAGTTCGGCCTAGAGGAGCCGATTAAGAAATTGCATTGATTGTGGAGGGGTTACAAAAGTAATACGGAGCCGATTACAAGTTAATCTACTCCTAGAAAATTTAGTAAAGTTATCTAGGAAAGCAGTAAATGCATGTATTGAAAGGTATGAAATAACAAGGGTGGTCCTGGCTTACGAGATTGCAGGACCCCTTTCTCTTCAATGGTTCACTTATTTATACATTTACGAACCGTGTATAATCGCCGATTTTGTAATCATCGTGATCTAAGGGGAGTCAACGTAATTTCCCCAGCCACCTAATTTTGAGTCGATTCTGCATACTAGGATAGTAGCCGCTTTCCGTCCAGTTCATCCCCAATCGGCGCGCCGAGGCATGATCTTCGATGCCTTCCAATGCTTGGCGTCGCTTGCCGTTTCAGAGTCAGTTACGAGATTTGCGCCCAAATTCCGTACTCTTTCCTTCCAGGGTTTTTCCTTCTGCGGCTCAAATAGCCGAGAGTTGACCCTAACTTCGCCTTTTCGTCGTTCGACTGAGACGGTCTAATATTTGCTTTCAGTGGAGGTCAGTTCTCTAGATGAGTCGATACCCCTCATTGGCTACTTCCCCTCTCAGCTGATGCCTTCAGCCGATGGCGTGCGTCACGTGTCGTGCGCTGACGTGACCGAGGCCGGTCTTGGTCAAGACGCGAAGTCCCTCTCTATTGGCTTATTCCCTTATCGGCTGATGCACTACAACAAAATTAGGCTATAGCAACACTTTTAAGTGTTTCTAAAATCTAAAAAAAAGTGTCGCTGACAAAAATATCGACACTTATTGTAAGTGTTGCTATATGTGCCGTCGCTAGGGTGTATAGCGACACATTTTTGTAATGTGTCCCAAAAATGTGTCCCTATAACCTAATTTTGGATATAGATGGAATATAGATAGGACACTTATACAAAAGTGTCACAAACATGTGTCCTTATAACCTAATTTTGTTGTAGTGTGCTCTTAGCCGATAGTATACGCCACGTATCACCTCCTCAGGTGGCAAAAAATTTTGATCTCAACAATGCCCTCTCGGCAATCGCCTGATGTGTCGTTCGAGCGATTATCGAAGTTGAGTCAAAAAACTGGCGTGCAGAACGATGTCCGCGATCGTCCCCGTACTATGGCAGGATATTTACCCACTGTCCGAGGGATTTATGAACAGGTGTTGATATTTCTTGGTTTTCGATGAATTTGTCTTTCACCATTTTTTCATTAAATGCTGTGGTTTTCTGAGGGGCGACTGTCTTCATTTCGCTCCTCCTCGTTGGCATATAAATAGGGCCCTTCTTGTAGCTTTCTTTACATTGTCATTTCCCCCCATGACGATTCCTGTGCCATCGCTACACCAGAGTAACTTTTTCGCCTCTGGGAGTATTCTCAAGGCATTCTCTCAATTTGAATCTGGTGGCGTTGTGACGCCGGCTGACACAAGTTTCTTTCTATGTTGTAGTTATGATGGGATTTCTTTCGAGGAAACCCCTACGTGTGACCTACCGATCCGGGATCTCACGGCCGGTGGTCTAGCCGATTTTCGACTGCTTACGAGTGGTTATGTTTATGAATAGCATGTTGGAGAGAGACTATCCTTTGCCTCCATCCCTAGGAGTTGGAGGAGTTCGAGTCGCTCGATCGTCCCGTTTTCATCTTCGACTGACTGTTTTGCGAGGTCGGGTTCCTTATTCTCCAAGAGAAACAACATGGACTTCTCTCGTTGGATGTAGGGAGTTGAGGAGTTAATTGTGACTTTATATTCTCTTTCTCTCCCGCCCCTGTCGGCTCTAATGGTGATCAGGTGTCTCGATTTCTAGAGGGATTTACCTGATCCTCCAGGTTTGGGCGTTCTCTCATCACAGCCAGCTTGGTGGTGGTCACGTGTTTCGACCTCCAACCTAGTTCTCTGACCACGATTTTTCTTTTTCTGAAACACTTTTGTATTTGCCTTTTCTTGATTTGCATATGTATCAGTTCATCAAATGTAAAAAAAATTTCTACTTCGCATTTCCTCAAACCGATGTATAATAATGTTTCAGATACTTACCTTTGATCGACTTATAGCTTTTCGATCCATTTAATTGTCTCTAAGTAGTAGGAATTTCTTTTAACTACTCGACTGATTGGGAATGATCCATCATTTATTCTTCGGCTTTGTCGCCCGAGTCCTCAACCCATGGTGCAACAGCCGAGGTTATCTCTTTGCCGGCTTATTGTGCCGGCTCCTTTCTTGGAGGCCCCGCTGCGGCCTCGCTTACTGGCTCTCAATGTCACGCCCTAGGGTCGAAACTGCGACCCGGGTTCGCCAACAGATTCGCCACCCATACGAGAATCCCCACATAGGCGAAGCGTCTAATTTGCAAAAGATAGCATCTAACAACTAAACAGAGATCAGAATTGAAAAAAACTGCTGTAATAAAATCTGAACCACTGTACAACTGAAATAAGGATACAATATCCACCTCCTAAAAATAATAGTATAATAATTTGGTCCACTGAATCAAAGTACAAATAGAATCCTCCTATACAACATCTATGAATCCAAAAAAGGGAGATAAACTAAAACCATAAAATACAACAGTGTACAGTAAAACCCACAATCCGGGTTGGTACATCTATCTCACCAAAAGTACAACACTGGTAAAGATCTATCTCGCGACTCTCTCACCTCGATCCGTCGAGCCAACTGAAGCAGAGACGAAAGGAAAGTCTCTGTAAAACTGTCACCAACAAAGGGTGTGAGAACTACATCAATCAGTAGTTCTTAGTGGGTACCGTCCCCAAGCCTAACGGTCTGCCCACTAAGTCTACTAGAGGCATACTATAACAGAAACTATAAATATGAATAGATAAGCTGGAAAAAAATCAACAGCTATCATGCCTCTATCTATGATGCTCCATGGGTGAAACAGATAATGATACACAACCACTCTAACTCGAGATGCCCAAAACAACCCAATCGTAAAGACTGCCAAAAGGGGCCAGTCAAGTCGCGCTCACCTACGGTTCCTCCACGATCTGGGTAGGAATAACGTAGGGCGTCCCAACGAACTAGTATGCTATCACCTACCACCACTGTCCTATCTGGACTGGTCTCGTAGGGCGTCCCAACGGACTATCGTGTGCTCACCTACCACCACTATCCTATCTGGACTGGTCTCGTAGAGTGCTCAAATGAACCGAAACAACCATCGCACCCGAAGCGATACTCAAGGGGAGCAACCCCACTGAGGAAAAAGAACCGTGCAAAATTGAGAACGAGAGCTGTAGCACAAGCAGGCTGTAATCGAAGACCAAGATCAAACAGATCGGAAAACTCACAAACCCAAAACAACTAACCACGCCGGCCGGAATTGTCACGCCCCGGGGGTTTCTTTCAGCGGAAACGGGTCACAAAAAGGTATGTATTTTGCCTATAAAATTTTTTTGAAATTCCTTCTTCCCCGGTGCGTGCCCAGACCCGCCGCATACACAGATTTACTCGGCAAACGAACAGAGTCTCCTCTGTATATGCACGGCGTCGCGGCTAGTACAACATTCAATCACAGTCGTTTATTTAATCACAACAGTTTCTAAACAAACATGCACACACAGAAGTGAACAATTCTCAAGGTCGATCAACTAGAAAGGATAAATCCACAGGGTTTTGAAAACAGTGCCCACACGACACTCAGGTTTTGAAATCCATTTTCGAAATCCATAAATCCACAAGGTTTTGAAAATGGTGCCCACACGACACCCAGATTTTTGAAAACGACTTTCGCAATTCTTTTTCTTTGTTTTTCTTTTTCTTTTTGAAAACGGCCGACCAGAGATAGAAATCAAAACTCAACATCCTCATATCTAGAAAGTAAAGCACCGACATCCACACCGACCCCACAAGGGTATCGCGAACCACACAGTAGCCTACAATTTCAAATGAAATGCGAAGGAAAAGAGAGAAATACAGTCTAGGGTCCCCCACGGACCCGAAAAGCTCCTGTCCCGACCTCACCGTCGCCTAGCCCTCACCCCTGAAGGAACCTGTCACGGAGTGGGAAGTCAGCGACACGATAATAATAAGAAAAGCAGGAAAAGTAATAAAGTCCAACCGTAACACTATCCGGAGCAACCACCTTCCCAAGAGGGAACAATAAAACACGCACCCCTGCATAACCAAATCCGGGCACCTGCCCCGGCACACCAACCGAGCACCTACCTCGGTAACCTGCATAACCAAATCCGGGCACATGCCCCGGCACACCAACCGAGCACCTACCTCGGTAAACCACGCCGAGCACCTACCCCGACGGGTCGCACCGCTCGCAACTTGGCGCCTCAAACCCCCCCACCTACGGGGGCCCCCACTACGTCATCTCGTGGGTTTACACGGGTCATAGACCACTTTTCCGGAAAAGCGCACCCTTTGCGGTGGCCAAACCGCGGGTGCGCGTGCTGCAGCCTCGAGCATAGTAACCAAGTACACCAGATAAAACCGATAGTAACGAACCATAAAGATCGCCAAATATACAAAGTATAACGCAATAGCAAGGATCATAAAGACTATCCACGTTAGCACAGTTAAACGTATAATCAAAAGTAGTTGCAACCGTCGGAAGCCCGACACTAAGTCTCAAAATAAAAACCCACCTTGAAGTCCGTCGAGCGAACCACCAGAATGTAGGCCGATCCCGAGCTCTCGCTAGCGGTGACCGCAGGATGGCTCACAAGCTGGCGGCTGACTGCTGGAACCTGAAACATAATCACAGGTCAGAAAAGACTCACTCATACCCAACCCACTGACTCACTGAGTGCAGACAAGCTAAACGGAAAACTTCGCTGAAGTTTCAGAATCTTCCGGAATTTCCGGAAATCCGATTCCCGCTCAACGAAAGCCGTTGGATCTCCAACGAAGGGTTTAGAGATCAGGGGCGCACAGCCCAAAACAGCCCATGAGGCTACAACTACAATTAGACCCCTAGGGTTTCCCAAAATTACATAAAACCCTCCAAAACTCATGTTTTTGCAATTACTTCACAACCACTCATCTCCAAACTGAACCGAGGGCACCTGTAGGTGGGCCTCGACATGCTGAATGCCGTGCTCACCCTTTGGGAGCAGCACGGAACCCGAGAACATAAATGGGTCCATAAATACTATGCTTGAAGGTTCTAACTTGCTAATCAATGCACCCAAACTCTACCAAACCCAAATATGGAGTGAGCACCATGCTCAGGGGTTGAGTGGGTCCAAGGGCTCACCATTGGGCAGACCCAAGGCTGCTGCAACAGTAACCAAACAAGGTTGGCCATTATTATGCATATATAAGGTTCAAGTTGCAAAATCCACCAATCCCATCAGTCACCTTTTGAACAGAAGTGAGCATGAAGCTCAGGGGATGGTGAGAACACAGAAGCTTGCCCTAACAAAGCTGTAAAGCTGCTGGGACAGCGCAGGTAGCAACCAAGCTCTCAAACACTACGACAATGCCCCACACACACATCCACACAGAAAACTTTGATCTGAAGTGAGCATTAAGCTCGGGGGACAGTGTGGAGCAACTTTCCTATTCTGCTCAAAGCTTAAATCCAAACTTTTCTTCATTGAGGCATTTTAACAAACACTTGGTGGGCGCACTATGCAAACAAGCACCCAAGCTTTTGCCCGAGCTTGTTCTCAGCAGAGAGGGCACCTGGGAGGTTCTAAGATGGCCAGAATTGTTCCCCCCAGTTGCAGAAACTTTTCTATGCAACCGGGATCAAGCTTCGATCCTCGGTTTAGCCGTGGCTCGAGGAGGAAGATGATGCTCCAACCTCGAAAATGGTGACTCCCCAACCACAGGTTCTGGGCCTCAACCACTTGCACCAATAAGTGCTACAACACCTCACAAACTTATCTGAACCCATGCCCGGCGACAGGACACGGCGGCGACGCGGCGGAGTAAAGCTTGGTTTTGAGCTTCACCATCAACAATGGCGGATTTCCTTCGGGGCAGCATGGGGCTCATGCAATAGCATGGTTGGGATCTAAATGATCCAAGGAACATTTCTGGGCATGTCTCCCCCGACGGAAACGGCCGGATGGCCGGCCACGACCCTCGAGCTCAAGCTCGGGTCATCCATGGCAACTCCCATTTTGGGCTGCATGGATGCCATGCAAGGGCATGGTTGAACTCTTCTCACTCCCAGAAAGCTTCTCGGCCACTTGGCCGGAGGTGGGGAGGCTCGCCGGCGCCGGAGCAAGGAGCTCGGCCAAAGCACAAAAACAACCCGAACTAGGGCATCATGGTACGGTGTCCACAGTGAACCAAAATACTCCAAATTTGGAGGGGATCAAGAACAGGTCAAGAGGAAGAAGACCATCATTTTACTTTTCATTAAAAGTCGCCGGGGGCAAAGAAAGCTCGAGGCGGAGCTCTCGGCGGTGCAACTTGGCCGCCGACCAACCGATGGCTTCCCATTTTCGGGGCTGGGCGTGGAGCATCCTTAGAACCTACAGAGACCACTTCCAAGGTCTTGACCTCTAAAACTCCAAGAATGAAGAGGGCTTACCTCGCCGGAGTTGGAGAAGATAGGTAGAAGCCGGATTTGCTCCTCCCAGCGTCGCGCGGCCACGGCAGTGCGCAGGACCACCTGGGCTCGACTTCTGGAGGTTGAAGAAGGCTGCAACGAGGTCTGAATGCAACCCAAGGGATTTGATGCAGCCTACCTCCCCTTGCAAGAAGCACAAAGACCTCGGCCTCTTCTCCACGCCCACCCAAACGATGGGATGCAGTTGGGAACGGTCCTCACTTCCTCGGCAGAGACTGTGGAGAACGTGGGGGGGGGGGGGTTGGTTACAACCACTTCCCCCCCCTTTATTCCACGCATGGCACAAGTTGTTTGAAAATACCATGTTATTTTGCAACTTACTCCCTCCAACCTTCAACACTTAGATACAGCTCCCTCCTACATGCCACTATTGTGGAAGAGACCCTCTCTATGAGGTTGCATCGAAAACTATGCATAAAATATAAGGGTTCTTATGAAAATATGCACTTTTCCGATGTTTTCACGCTTTTCGAGGTATTTTAGTTGTCAAATCGAAAAACGGACTTCGCCACGACGTCCGGCTCGGCGAAACCTATCAGGTAGCGATTTTTGTTTTTCGACGAGATGCCCGGACAAATTCTCGGTCCACAATTACTATACAATTATACAGTATGGCACGCTTCTCGAGACTCTAGGGTCGTCAAACGAAAATTCCGTCAGCGCCATTACGCTCAGAACGTCAAAATTAGCTAGAATCGTCTACTCATACTGCTAGGTTTGGATTTTGGACAGTGAAATGGCCAACGACCGATCGAGAGGGGACCGAAATCAGCGGTTACTATTCATTTTACTATTCACTTAAGTCGCGGGTCCCGCCCGCTTCTTCGCTGATTTTCGGACGATCCGACCGTCGGATCAGCAAACGGTCTATACCATTTCCACTCGATTCGATGAGACGGTCGCACTGGCGACCTCAGATTTCCGAGATCAGACTCGGATCGGAAAGGCGGAATTTGTGCTTCGGCAACTGTGCCATCCGTACACCGGTACACACCACTAAGGTTAATTTTGTTTCCTCGCACACATTCGCACCTGAAAAACACTCTTTACACTAACACAATTTTCCCGAGTATTACATCACTCACACCTTAAAAGAAGTTTCGTCCTCGAAACTTGAACACCCCAGGAATCCAATAAGTCGGAAAAGGGCCCAGGCATGCCCGACTCGCGCTCCCAAATGGCTTCGCGTCCCCCTCAGGATGCCCAAACTCACACCTTTTGAGTTTGGCTTACACTCTCTGGTCCCTAAGAGTCTGCCAGGTCACTCGTAAACGCTCCTCGCCCACACTCGAGTTGATCCAAGAAGGGTCTGAACATTCCGTTCATCATACCTATGAACACCGCTGGGGCGTTCAAATACCCACCCCCGAAGCAATTACACGCGAAACGCCCTATAACTCTTGGCGAAACTTGGTGGTACCCTAAACGGAAAACTACCGGACTGAAACACCCTAAGATTTCAGACAAACGACGGCTCAACCCGGACAGACGGTCCCTTAAATGCCCAAAAAGAAACCCGACCACAACGGGGGAAAACACACTAATACCCTTACAAAAACTCCAGGATGTGCCAATCCGACTAGCCGGGTCACCACCTACAAGTAATCCTCCTTTGAAAACGACGAACCCGCCTGTCACCAACACGGACCACTTCCACCCGTCACGGGGCACTAGCTCGGAGCATAACCACTATCCCGGGTTGTCCGTTCCGACTGTCCGTTCTACCGAGGCGACGGTCAAAACTAACGCTAGATTTCAGCTCTAAGTCCTGCCACGAGGTCTACCCCACAGAAAAAAATTGATTGCAGGGCATCCCAGCCGAAAGCAACCCATGCCAGAGCGCCATATAGTCAATAACCCCCGCTAATCTACACTGCTTCGCAATCAATAGTCTCGTACCCCAAAACCTTCCCGATTATGCCTTGGTCATGGAAGGCTGGGGACAAAACCCAAGAAATACGGTCCTACCTCCGTCTTGGAACCAAAGGGGTGCGTTACTCTGGTTAACCCCTACCGCTTGGTCCCAAATCTATTGCCCCTCCAAGCACCGTGCACCGAACCGAGCTGCACACCCCCAGACCAAACGCTCACTTTCCCAACTAGGAGTAATCTAAGCTCTAGGTCCGCTCAACCAAACTCGAGCCCATACGAAACAAGATTTGCTAGCCCCGGGAGTTTCCTTTCTCAACCCAAAGGAGAACCCCAAGACTCCATCTCGACGATTTCTACCACCATCGCAGTGTCTACAGTAAAAGCCAAACTATGGGTGACCACCATAGGGGAAGAGTCCTTATTATGAGTAACAACCGTAGGGGAAGAGTCCTCATACCCCTACCCTATCCAAGATGCAAAAGGTTCGACCGACGATCTGCTATAGCCTAAAACCGGAAGACCTAAAAGGTACAACCTTAGGCAAGAGTCACCCGGTTACTCACGTCCGATAAAACAGCTGACACACTAACGACCACCGGCGGATTTCACTACCACCAGTCGCCGTTACTAACGACGACCAGAACGTCGGCAGAGGGAGGGGTTCGAAAAACAACAGCCGGCGCAACAATCTGCTGTGATAACAGCCGCACCCAGTGCATGAACACCGTCAGCAGGCCCACCGTGTCCCGTGCTGGTTGCTCAATCCATTGCTTCCTAGCACCCATCAGTACCCCGGTGGCAGCCGGCCTCGACCCCAGCCTCCATAACAACCCTACTACACGAGCCAAAACAACACGACTACACAAGCACGACAACCGGGCTAAACCGGGAAACGAAACTTAACCCGTACACACACACAACACAAGTCAGTTCTAGACTCCGCTAGCTTAGCACTCAACCAACTATCGAGAAAAGGGACCTACACTTTCCCCCCGCTCCCCCGATCACTCGCGTTCTACACTTCTATGCCTTATTCATTTCATTCATTTGTAGCTAAGTGTGGTATCTCCGTGGATGTCGGACACTGACTGTTGTGATTAAAGAATTGTCTCTGATACCATCTTAATCTGTCACGCCCCGGGGGTTTCTTTCAGCGGAAACGGGTCACAAAAAGGTATGTATTTTGCCTATACATTTTTTTTGAAATTCCTTCTTCCCCGGTGCGTGCCCAGACCCGCCGCATACACAGATTTACTCGGCAAACGAACAGAGTCTCCTCTGTATATGCACGGCGTCGCGGCTAGTACAACATTCAATCACAGTCGTTTATTTAATCACAACAGTTTCTAAACAAACATGCACACACAGAACTGAACAATTCTCAAGGTCAATCAACTAGAAAGGATAAATCCACAGGGTTTTGAAAACAGTGCCCACACGACACTCAGGTTTTGAAATCATTTTCGAAATCCATAAATCCACAAGGTTTTGAAAATGGTGCCCACACGACACCCAGATTTTTGAAAACGACTTTCGCAATTCTTTTTATTTGTTTTTCTTTTTTTTTTTGAAAACGGCCGACCAGAGATAGAAATCAAAACTCAACATCCTCATATCTAGAAAGTAAAGCACCGACATCCACACCGACCCCACAAGGGTATCGCGAACCACACAGTAGCC